>VIIQ02000245.1:0-92140 GCA_007449985.2 Desmodesmus armatus
CCTTTCTGCGCAGCACTTAGCTGTCTTTGGTCTGTTGCTGGCCCTCTCACTGTTCCCCCTGCCCTCTCCCCCCCTCTGCCAACCACCCCCAAAACAAGAGCAAGAGCAGTGGCGAGCTTTTTGACGCCTTACCCCTTGCATACCCCCTGACAACTGCATACAGTCCAGCCACACGTACCTCTGCTCCATTGCTCCTGAGCCCCCCCCCCCCCCCCCAAACACCCCTACCAACATTGCCAACCCCAGCCCGTAGAGCAAGAGCAGTGACCAATAAAGAGCCTTTTGGTGCGCGTACTGCCTGACAGCCGCATACATTCTGTCACACACGTACCTCTCCTCCATTCCTCCTGAGCCACTCAATCATGGCATCTGCAGCTGGGTCTGGGTCTCCGGGCAATACGCCCTCGCCATCATCCTGTACTGCGGCTGCTGATGATGGTTCATCCTGTTGCTGCTGCTGCTTTGGCTGCTGGTGGCCGCTGGGTGTGATATCTACCAAGGGCTGCTGTAGGGCAGTTGCTGCTACGACAACTGCAGGCTGCACCTGCACTGAACTAGCCGCTATCAGGCCCTGCAATCAGTGCAGACGGCAATGTTTGCTTGGCAATCCAGTGACATTGGGGTATTGTAGCACCATTAGTGATGCTGTCAGGCTGGGATTCTGTGGGTGTGTGTTCCCAACCAGTTGCGGGGTTGTGTTGGTGTGTGCAACAGCAGTTGGGCCAGGGGCCGATCACAGGTAGGGAATCAAGCTGTCTGCATGGTCGCAATGTATCAAGTTGGTATCTGAGAAAGCGATACCGATGCATATGGCACGATTCCCCCCCAAACGTCCGAGTCACCCAAGGGTCCTCCTACCTGCTGCTGCTGCTGCAAGCCCACCAAAGCACCAACCCCAGTAGAGCTGCGGGAGTGGCAAACCTTCTGTTTGGCATCATTGTTTATTTCGAGAAGCTGTCTGGAGCGCGCTCGCTTTCAGTTTGCCCTCAGCATATCGCACTGTTGACTCGTTGGAGAGAACTGGTGCGCACACTGCTTGTAGTGCGTTACAAAGCCATACTTTTGATCTTTATTCGTTCTATTCTATTCTGCGAGCGTGCACACGATACTTGCAAGGAGCTCAAGCGGCTACAGCATTTTGACCGAGGATGCCATGGCTAGCAGCAGTGTCATTTCAGTGTCTGAACACTACTTTTATCAAAGTAAACTAAGTTGCCAGACATGTCTGTCTCACTACGGGAAGGCGACCGCTCTTGGACGAAGTTACAGCCATACCCTTGCAAGGCAATTGCCAAACCACCAGGGCACCAGGGGGCTGACACGCCATGACCATCCTTTGCAACTGTTTGTGTGGACAACAGTAAGTCTGTCACATGTTGCTGGTTGCTGTTATACTGCACAACAACCTTATGCTGCACAGCACGTCTGACCGCGCTTGGCGCTGGCTTCGAAGGTGACTTGTCACACTGGTACAGCAACTGCCAGAGGCACCCACCGCTGCCGCTGCTGCCCATTACCCTTTGTGTAATATTGAATGGGCAACCTTCATAACTGAAAGCCTCATCAGGGGACATAGCTAATCGTTGGCTTGAGTACACAGTGCTTGAAGAAGCAGCCAACACTCTGACAACTGGCTCATGCTGACAACAAGGTAACTCCCAGTCGTGTGTCACATTGCCTGTGGTAGCTGCACCAACAATAATGCCACGCACATCCAGCACAGAATGTGCCAACAAGTGCAGGCAACAAATGTAGGCTTAACCCATATGAAACTCTTTTGGAGGCCAACTTGTCGAATACAAGGGCAATGGCCTGTCCACCACTACACGGCACCCTCACCCTTTCCCTCGGCAACCTACGTACACTCTCCCCCGCCTGGTGCCTTATACACCGTTGCTAATGCACACCATCCCCTGCTGCTGCTGCTGCTGCCCAAGAGAGTGACTCTCACACTTCAGAAGCTCCAGTAGTCGACCTTGCTGCCCACTTCGTCATGTGCAGAGTCCCTGTTGGAGGCCATCCATGCCAACTCCTTCTGTAACAACTCAGCACGCCTGCAGGGCACAACAGCACACAAACACGACTTCAGTGTATTTACTAACAACAACCAAACATATGTCGGATTCAGCGAAGCAACGGTTCAGCCGACAAAGTGGCAAATGGTGTACGGTTGTGGGCCGCCCCAGACGGTTTCAGCAGTCAGCCCCCCCCCCCCCCCCCCACCACCACCACCACCACCCCCACCACCACCACCACCACCACCACCACCACCACCACCCACCCACCCACCCACCCACCCACCACCACCACCACCACCCTCCCAGAAGAAAAGTACCCAGAGTGCCCGCCACTAACAATGATAGGACCCCCCCCCCTTTTGCCCAACTGTTGCTGTTGGGGTGGGTGCCCCCCCCCCCCCCCCCCCCCCCCTCCACACACACAAGTGGCCTTCTATCAGTCTCGATTCCAACTCTTAACAGTCGTCAGTTCAGTGAAGCAGCAACCTCGCCCTCTCCGGACCGGAGGACAGCCCTGTAGACTGTCGTAAGCGCAAGAGCACCACCCAGGTGAA
Organism: Desmodesmus armatus; assembly: GCA_007449985.2. Lineage (NCBI taxonomy): Eukaryota > Viridiplantae > Chlorophyta > Chlorophyceae > Sphaeropleales > Scenedesmaceae > Desmodesmus > Desmodesmus armatus. The sequence continues at coordinate 2,573 of VIIQ02000245.1, forward strand.
CGCCTTCCTCTTTATGTCACGCTAACAACAGGTTTGACGCAGGGATCGCCCTGGTTTTCCGTGCTAGCGTCATGGTTTGACTGCTTGTCGGATGATTGCTAGCCAGCATGCATATGCACGCATGCATCTCTCTGTCGACACACCCCCCCAACTCCCCCCCCCCCACCCTCACCCTCACCCCCCCCCCCTCACACTCACCCTCAACCCCCCCTCCCCCCCTTCACCCTCACCCTCAACCCCCCCCCCCCAGCCCCCCCCCCCCCCCCAACTCCACCACCACCACCACCCCGCACACACAGGCATCCCCCCCCCCCCCGGTTGCCACTCCACACACTCCATCCACCCCCCCCCACCTGTTGCTGTCAGGTGGGTCCCACCCCCCCACCCTCACCCCACCGCCTCCACCTGCAATACGCCCCCCCCCCCCCCCACACACACACACACACCTGTTGCTGTCAGGGTGGGTGCAGCCCAGTCCCGACATGATAGCTTCTGCTCCGCCCCTCTTGCTGCTGCCTGACACACCTGCATCAACAGGAAGCAATTGGCAACAGTGTCAGTGGCAATGGATGTGCGGAAAAACAGAGGAGACACGTGTAGCTAGCTAGCGGGTGTGTCGACAGATGGAGTACTTGGATACATGTGTGTGTGGGGGGGGGGGGGGGGCGACAAATGATCTTGCCATGGAGGGGGTGAGTGGTGCTTGGGATGCTTGCTGCTGCCCGGTCAGTGACACACCTGCAGGAACAGGACACGGTTCGTCACACCTTGTCAACAGTGAACTGTTGTCTAATATGGGTAGGGGGGAGGGGAAAGGGTTGGGAGTGTGTTGGGGGGGGGGGTCATGTGCTTGCCGCTGCCGGACACACCCGCAGGGACAGCAAGTGAAAACACACTGACACCCTGATATAGTAATGAACAGAGCAGGGTTTGGAGTTTAGGGTTGAGGGTTGGGGTATAGGGTTTAGGGCTTGCGTGCAGCCCTGCACACGAGGTTCCAGAAACATGTGCCACCGGCCTTGCATTCGTTGGTCCCCCCCTCCCCCCCCCCCCCCCCCACCACCACCCCACCACCACCACCACACAACCACACTCACTTGCCAGCAGTGTGAATGCCTCTGGTCCCTTGTTTGGGTTGTAGCCAGCAAGCGTCATCAACTTCAAACCTGCACTCAGGGAGGGGCAGGCAATGGGATACATTCACAAAGACGGGTGTGTGTGCAGGGGGGGGGGGGGGGGGGGGCTGCCCTGCAGCAGAAGTGCCAAAAAAGACAGGCTGACATCATCAGGGGGTGCAAGACCCAGCCGTTGTCCCCTTCGTTATGCTGCCACACGCACACACCACCACTCTCTCCGCTCCAACCCCCCCTCAACACCGTTTCAGAACCCCAAACCCCAACCCCCCTTTCGACATCTGTCTCCTCTGTTCCACCTATAAGGTCTGCTCCTATTTCTCCGCCCTTCTGCTGATGGCCAAGCAACTCCCTGCAACACACACTACCCCCCCCCCCCCACACACACACACACACACATGCACTTGATGGTTGCAACTCATGTGTTTAACACACACACAGTCACCTTGCGCATCCACCTCTCACCACCTCTCAACACACATATGAGATCAGCCTCCTGCTGAAAGGCAGCGCCCCCCCCCCCTCCCCGCCACCACGTACTGACACACAACCGCCTTGCACCTTCTCGCCCCTGCCCCCCCCCCCCACCTGTGAGTTCCGCCTCTGCCCTCCTGCTGAAGGGAGCCGGGGACATACACCCACACCCACACAACCCCCCCCCCACCTATGAGGTCTGCCTCTGTCTCCGCCCTCCTGCTGAATGGCAGCTCCAGCAGCACGTTGGTCAGGCTGCGCAGCAACTCCTCACTCATCCAACTAGGAAGCTGGGGGGGAGCATCTGGGGGGGGGCAGTGAGCAGAGCAATGAGCACTCAACCAGTGTACATTGTGCAGTGCGTATTGTGCAGTGGGTGACGGCCTCAATCACTTAACTTGGCAGCTGGGGGGAGCGTCTGGCAGGGCCTCAGCGGCGGCGCATCTGGGGGGACGGGGGGGGGGGGGGGGGGGGGGGGCAACAAAGACACACTAATAGTGTGCAGTGGGTGAGGGAGCTGCGACCCGCTGCTGCCATGTGGAATATGGGCCAGCTTTCAAGCCCTACCCGTCACCGCTGCACACACTGGGGACTGCTGCAGCTGCACGGCAGAGCGTGCATCATCTGCTGCAGCCCGGCTGCTGTCCGGGGCTTAGCCAACCTTACCCTACCCACGGCACGCTCCACCAGCCGCCTGCTGCTGCTTGTTCAACTGCTGCTGCTGCTGCTGCTGCTGCTGCTGCTGCTGCTGCTGCTGCTGCTGCTGCTGCTGCTGTCCGAGGCTTGGCCAGCCCTACCCATACCCCACCGCACGCCCTGCTCACCAGCCGCCTGCTGCCGCTTGTTCATCTGCTGCTGCTGCTGCTGCTGCTGCTGCTGCTGCTGCTGCTGCTGCTGCTGCTGCTGCTGCTTCCTGACGTACGAGCAGCCATTACAAACCTACCCCATTCCCATGGCAACCAATCCTCACCAGCAGCCTGTTGTCGTTTCCTCATCTGCTGCTGCTGCTGCAGTTGATTTTGAAGCTTAGCCAGCAACACTCTAACCCTACTCCACGGCACGCCCCACTCACCAGCCGCCTGCTGCCGCTTTTTCATCTGCTGCTGCTGCTGCTGTTGGTGTCGGTAGTCAATGGGTGGTATGTCAGGGCGTGGCACTGAGGGGTAGTAGGGGGCTGCTCCTGCAGCACCAGCTGGCAAACCACCCTCCTCCTCTTCCTCCCCAGCAGCAGCCAGCCTGCATGAAACAAGGTCTACAGTTTTTTGGCATGGGGGTGTTGTAGGGCAGGAGGGGTGGGGGTGGGATGTGCTATGGTGTTACGTGCGGAGGTTGCAGTGGTCGAGGCGGGAAGGCTTGTTGCTTGTGAAGTGATTATTAGTTTTTTGTGTGTGTGTGTGTGTGGGGGGGGGGGGGGGGGGGGCGGTGCTGCGCCTGCTGCACCAGCTGGCAGGCCATTGCCAAACTCTTCCTCTCCAGCAGCAGCCAACCTGCGCACACAGTGGACTGTGTAAGCATAGAGCATACAGGTGTAACGCCCCCCCCCCCCAACCACCACCACCCTTCCCCATTCTCATCCCCCCTTCCCCCGGGTACCAAATGCTAAGTGCATTCTGTGGTAGCCACTCTGCAGGCTTGTCATCCCCCCCCCCCCATTGTTACCCTCCCCACGTCACATATAACCCCGGTTCCTGGTGTCCGCCCCCCCCCCCTCGCGCCCTTGCCCACTCCCCCCCCCCCCCCAGAATTCCGCCCCCACCTTGCTGAGTGCATTCTGTGGTAGCCCCTCCTCATGCGTTCAGTCTCCAGCTGCTGCTGCCGCTGCTTCTGTGCCTCAGCTGCACCCGCACCAAACAGCGTGAACACCATCTGAAGCACCATGCTGATAGCAATGCCAAAGCCCATCTTCTCTGTGCAGCAGCAGCAGCAGCAGCAGCAGCAGCAGCAGCAGCAGCAGCAGCAGCAGCAGCAGCAGTGACGGCAGTAGCAACACGCCAACATTGAGCAAGCTTGCCAGCCCTGTACTCAAGGCGGTGTTTCATGGCCTTCTCCAATGTCCTTTTCTGGCCGTTGTTTGTGTGCATAGCATGAACTTTGCTCAATCACCATTTTGGCGGGTGGTGAATTTTTCGACGTCCCCCGTGAATTTTTCGACGTCGCCCTTGGCTACTTTGCGGATGCACGGCTTTGCCCTGCCAAGCATTGTAACTGTAACTGTATCTGCATACATCTGTTGCATAGAGTAGGGCTGTGTGCGCACTCGATGTCACTGTTGCTTTGTTCAGCTCAAGCAAGTCCAATTGAGTCCTGACGTTGCTCGGACTGACACCCTGCCCCAACGTGAGCACAGCTGCTAATGGGGCGATACAATGCACACACACGAAACAAAAGGAGGAAAGGGGTACCCATCAACTTACCTGTGTTGTGTCGTGCCAGTGCGTGTGCGATCTCGTGGCCCATCACCATAGCCAGTAGGTCCGGGTCACGACGCAGCAGCTGCAGCAGACCTGTGGGCATGAAGGCAGGGACGAGGGTTTGTTTGTGTGTGTGTGGGCGGGGGGGGGGGGGGGTGAAAAATGCTTTGACACCGGGACTGCATCTGTACCCACCCTGGGCTGATAAGCAGGTCAAAGGCCAACACTGTGTCACCCACCCACCAAGCCCTTGGATGGGACGGCTGTTCTCAGTCGCGTGTGCATGGCCTAAATGCTGTAGTACATGTAGGGGGTGTATGGGTTCAACTCCCATGCGACTTTGGTCCGGGCACTGGGCACCTCCTGATTGTAAAAGGGTGTTAGGCGTCTCTCATCGGTGTGAGGCAAGACCTTGGGCTCCCGGCAGCCTCGGCTGTTGTGTGCGTGGCCAGCCGGTGGGGGTCCGCCCCCCTTGTACTTATCAAAAAAAAAAACACTGTGTCTGCATGGTGGGAGGTGGCAGGGAGGGCGGGGGGGGGGGGACCATGGCTGGTAGGTCGGGTCATGCCACCGCAACCCTACAGACAGCTACGCCACAAGGTGGGTGTGCATGCAGGGTGGTGGGTGGGGTGAGGTGGGTGGGTGGGTGGGGGGGGGGGGAGTGTGAACAGGGTATTCCCGGTGGTGATGTTGGTGGTGGTGTTCAGGTTGCCCAGCCAGCCCTGTTTACCTGTGTACACCACGATGTACACAGGTAAACACAAAGGCGTTCATGATGGGCTCCTGCAGGCAGCAGCAAGGGTTCATGGTAAGCACAGCGCTGCTAGCAGGCTCTCGCAGAGAGCGCTCAACGGTCTTTGGAGACATTGGGAGGGGGGGGTGTAAGAAGGGAATGCACTGACCCCCCCCCCCCCCCCAAGAGGTTGGACATCAAAAGGGAGCCCGCAAGGCCGTTGGCAGCACCATTTGGGACGCACCAGCAAAGGGGTCAACAGGAGGGGGGAGGAGGACATGGGTACTTATTGAATTGAGCATGAACCAGGGCGCTAGCAACCATCATGGTCTGTCATGATCTGTCATAATGACAGAGCAACAGGGTAACAGTAACAGTGAGGTGCCTAGGCCCTTCCTTACCTTGACCACACTCACACTCCACTTAAAGCTTTTCAGGTGCTTCTGGTAGCCTGCAGCAGCGAACATATACACCCGCACCCGGTTGCGGCTGTCAGCCAGAATCAAGCATTTGTCAGTACTCTCGAGTACTCCACAACAACTGATAGCACTCCGTGGCGACCAACAGCAGCGGCACCAGCTACAGCACGCCACGCCAGCTGTTGAAGCAAACTGAGCCGCTGCAAACTGAGCAGCAACCCCCCCCCCCTCCTGACACACACATCCCCTCCCCCCGCCTTACCTGCTGCGAGTCCCTGTGCCAGAACTGTGATGATGCTCCCCCTCCCCCTGCGCTCCATGTTCTAGCCCCTTCTGCACCCCTCCGCCATGTGAGCTGTCTGTTTGGATACGAGCTGCAGTGAATCTCCTCACCCTGCTAACCTGCTGGCCCAGCCCCCCCCTCCCTCCACCAGCTGCCAGCCCCCCCCCCCCCCCCCCCCCGGGTGCCCTTGTCACCTCCTCCATGTCCCTGTGCCAGCACTGCAATGAGCCGCTCAGCCACACCACTGACCAGCTTGGTGTCAGGGTGCTTGGCATCCAACAGCGTGCCCTGCAGCACATATGCAGACATGACGACCACCAAGCGACAGTACGGCTCAGTGGTCTACCAGGCCTGCTTCCAAGCGGCAGCAGACATGAGGACCAGCTTGTGACAGTATGTGAACACATACAAGCGGCGTGCAGCGAAGTTCCCCACACACTCAGTCTGTTGCTGGATGGAGTGTAATGGATGGCTAGCCGAACCCCTTTCTCAGCATGCCACAGCATGCCACAAGCATCGGCTTCTGCTCAGCTAGGCTAGCAACATTCTGCCAGGTGATACCTTGCTGCCACCTACTGCTGCCTGTTGTCAGCCCCCGCGCACCTTCTTGTGTTGGTCAATGAGGAAGGACTCATACAGGTGCTGACCCAGCAGAGCCTCTGTGGCAGCACGCGCGGGGGAGGGGGGGGGTGCCCAGAAGGAGGGTTCAAGTTGGAGAAGGGGGGGTGGGGGGTGGGAGTGTCACTTTCGGTGTTCCTAGGCAGTTTCAAGGGTGACCAAGCAGAGCCTCTGTAGCAGCACGGGGGGGGGGGGGGGTGTGCCCAGAAGGAGGGTTCAAGTTAGAGAAGGGGGGGGGGGGGGGGGTGTTGCTTTCGGTGTTCCTAGGAGCAGTTTCAAGGGCTGACCCAGCAGAGCCTCTGTGGCAGCACAGGGGCAACAACAGGGGTGCTTATGATGAAGGTGGCAACAATGAGGGTGACAACAGGGCATGAAGCAGGGGGTTTGGTGTGAGGGAGGGAGGAGGGGCAACGGAGTGGTGTGCATTGCTGGCAGGCGCGAGGGTCGTGTATGTGTGCAGCACAAAGTGGCGTTTCAGCCACCATCACTTTAAACTCATAGGCTCTGACATGGACAAGTGCTTTACATGCAGGCTAGACATGCAGCACTTGTGTGACGGTACACACCGGACTGCAACCTTGGATCAATGCACACCAGGACTGACACTGCTGGCCATGCATGCATGGCTTTTGGTGAACGTGCTGCATCGCCTGTTCTTTTATTGGTTCTGAAACCACTCTGGCTAGGCTAGGTGCGTAGTACCAGGCTATCAGGCAAATGCACAGTCAGCGCAGGCCTGTGCATGCGTTGTGCAACTCACCTGCAACGCTAGGCAGCAGCACATTGTGTCGCCGCTTGGTGAAAGGCACAAACTGCTCGGTTTTACTGTACACCCAGCGCACCAAAAAGAAACCACCTAGTGCCCCTGCCTTGCCCAGCTGTAGACCAGGGCCAAATACTGCTGCACCTGCCAAGCCTGCAATGTTCCTGCGGTTGAAGAAGGCCCTCCAGAGGCCTGGCTGCCCCTGAGATATCTTGTCTAGCACAGGGTCTGTCGAGGGCGCCATGAGAAAGGAGGTAGAAAACAAAGAGCTTGCCTTTGGACAGATCTAGTGCTGACTCAACCCTGTTGTCTTGATTTGCGCCGCTTTGATACCCAAGCACGCGCAGCTTTGCCGATAAGGTGACGGCAACGGTTGTGCGTCCCATGAATGCGCGTGAGGTAACTTTGGCTGACATTGCGTAAGACCTTAGTCATTCAGCCAACCGCTCAATACGTGAACCAGTTCCAAGTTCATCTCATTAGAAGACCACAGCGGATTGGCCACAGTTTATTGAGCATGCCGTGACCACATCGTTGTCAACATGATGAGCAGCAGTCTTTTTAAGGCCGTCAAGCAGCCGGTTGCAGCACCAGCTGCGAGGCAGCACAAGCCTCAACTATGCTTTCAGCGGTCTTACAGTTCGATTCTAAGAGCCGCAAACAGTGATGTCTCAGCAGCAACTGAGCTACAGGCCTTGGTGTGTGAGCTGGCTAGTTTTGAGTCTGGTGCCTGTCAGGCTCTGCTGCATGAAGCAGACTGCGTCAAGATGGTGAAGTCGTTGACCTCTGGCGATCAGCTTGAGCTTACATACGATGGCAACCCTCAGGTGAGGCCAGCAGTAGGTTTGGGAGCTGTCCCTGCTGGGACCATCACAGTGCCTGCAGGGTTGCAACACATGGGTGCACGTGTGCTTCATATGCCCAAATAATTTTTTTTAGTAAGAGCAACCCGTTTTGAGCCTCGCAGCTGGTGTGTTGTGTCTGCTTGGTCTGCATCAGCGGCGTTGTTAGCATGTGGGAGTTGACCAGCAAGGGTCAGTGATCTTGCATTGCAGCTGCAGCTGACACTGACAAAGCATGCAACATAGTCAATGACTGAGCTCGCAGTTTTTACTTCAACGCACCTGCCCATGCACCCACTTTCAGCCACAGCTGCAGCATAGGTGTTGTTGTGGCTCACAACTCAGGCCCTTGAAGTCCGTTGCTTGCTGTCATCCTCCCTGTGCTACTGTCACCCTGTCACCATCTTCCCACAGGCCATCTCAGCACTGGCACAGCTGCTGCAGCCGCACGCATCCCCAGCACAGCACGCCGCCCTGTCAGCAGCAGCAGCCGCAGCCGCTGCCAGGCCCCCCCAGCTGTCAGCACAGCAAGAAGTCCTGCAGCTGCTGCAAGAGCCCCTTGTCAAAACCGCGCTGAGCCGCATGCGCAGCGACCCCCAGCTGGCCCTGTGCAGCTATGGGGCCCAGCCTGCGGTCAGTAAGGCGATGGGCTTGCTGAATCAGGTGTTGGAGGAAGACCACGCTACCAGCCAAGTGGTGGAGTTCATGCGCAGTGCAGCAGCAGCTGCGCATGCAAGCAACCATCGTCATCAGCACCAGCAGCAGCAGCGTCAGCAGGAGGGTCCATTGGCATGGCCGTTGTCAGACAGCGCCGACCAGCGCCAGCAGCAGCATGCACAGCGGCAGCGGCCGCCAGCACGCACAGCGGTCATAGCTCGCTCGGCCAGCACACATGCTGCTGGCGGCTCTGGAGAGGGTGCTGCAGGCAGGGGGCCAGCCACTAACCCCTAATGCACAGCAGTGCAGACCCCTAGCCAGCTAATTGCTAGCCCTTTGGTCAGCCAGGCTGGGTCAGCCAGCCCCTCACACCAGTGTGTGCTTTGATTGGTCTCTTTGAGTGGTGTTGCCTGACACAGGCAGCATGGTGTCTTTGTCACAGCAGCCTTGCAGCAGCCTGTATCTGTGCCAGGCTTTACTCGATTGTTTGTCTATAGCTTGAATTGGGATTCTCTGCATGTCGCTGCCGCCTCTGGCTGCGCCCAGTGTGCATCCATCCCCTGCACATGTACATAGCCGCGTGTCTTCTGCTGACGGCATTTTTGATCATAGCTCCTGCTGCTGGACCGCTGTGCCTGTGGTTCTTTGTCGGCAACATCTGCCTTTTCTTCTTGCACACAGCTGGTCATTGGTCACGCACAGCCGTATCCCCCTGCAGCCAGAGGGGTGAGGCAGCTGCATGTGCCGCAGGTATCGGTTCTGTAGTGATGATGCTTGTGGCTGTTTTGCTTTGGCAACACTTGCACCCTGCAGCTGTTGGACTGCTTGACTCCTAGTATGGACGCAGTCGTGGAGACAAATTTGAAATGGACATCTGTTTGCCTGCTTCATGGCTTCAGGTGCTCATGGATGGGATGATGTTTACTCCTGTCTTAGTGACGCATGCAGTGAAGCAGCAGTGTGCCACATGGCCTGCTTGCACTGTGACAAAGCTGTGTAACGCCAGGCGATGGCGTGCCATGGCATGCCTTGACATTACAGCATGCAGTGACTGCATGTCTAATCAGCACAGTGCGGTCTGGTGCATCACCATCCCTTTGCAGCAAGCACAGCATATGTGCTGATTTTGAGGCACAATGCTTGCAGTTGATGTTTCACCATGACAGCAGTGGTGATGGCCATGGTTTGGTGCTGCCGGCAGTGGCCGTGTCTGCTGTTGCACAGCGCGACGTGCTCGAGCTCGTTTGGTGCTTCCCTGCTTTGCTGCTCCTGCTTTGGTTTGCAATTCTTTACGCTGCCTAGCTCAGCTCTGCAGGACTTGATGTCTGGCCTGGCCAAGGGATGAATTGGGTGGAAGAGGGTTTGCTGTAAGCTGCGGCAGCATCTGCTGTTGTCTGCAGGGGGGTTCCTTCGTTGCAGCTGTGCTGCTGGTTTGGCAGGGTGGATGGTGAGCAGCTGCAATGCTGTCGGTAAGCATTCAAGTGTTGCTCGAGACTGTCCCTTTTGCGGTTTCTTTTTGAGACAAGGTCAAGCCTGCTCTAGATGACCTTGAGACTGCGAGGGGGTTTGTGCACAGTGCCAGTGAGCAATAGGGGTGCCACATACGCGAGCAAGCAGAATGTGTGTGCGGCTTAGGGGCCACCACCCAAAGTGGTAGTGCTGCTTTGCCACAGGCTCAGCTGCCCCCTGTGCGCAGCTTATGTAGACGTGTACCTGATGGCTTGTCAAAGTCTGTAGGCCTAGAAGGCCTGCTGCTGCAGCTTCTGCCGTGTGACGTCCCTTGTGGTGCCCCGTGCAAGTGTGCCGCTGCCCTCCTTACAGTACTGCAACCACTAGTGGTCGCTGGGGGTACAGTGTTGGATGTGGTGCTGCACGGGCTGCTGGTAGGTAGTGGTGTGGCGGTGGGTTTCGATTACGTGCGCCATTGGTGTCGGAGCACATGTGGGAGGCGTGCGGAACCCATGTTCAGCCGCAGTGTGTGAGCGGGGGGAATGTGCCAGCGCGTGCATCTCAATCAGATGTGTACTTGCATCCAGGGGTGTACCTACTATCAGGGGTGTACTTGTCATTTGTGTTTTGCATCCAGGTGTGTGCTTCCATCCGTCTTGCACTTGCATTCAGTGCCTTCTGCCAGTGCCTGTCAACAGCGGTGTGGGTGTTTTGAGGGGCCATTGTACACTACTAGGCATCATGGGAGTGGCTGCCGTGCTATGGGTTTGGCTTTTTTTGTGTGCTAAACCCGCCTGTGCATTGATGCATGCCAGGCCAACAGCCACAGCTGATTGGGCACCTGCCAGGCTGGATCAGGTGTGGAGTCTTGCAATTAGTCTTGCGCAGCAGGGAGGGTGTGGTCACATGCTACTCAGCTGGTGTACACATGTAACATCATGGATGGTTGTTTCATGGAGTGGGAGGAAAGGATTACAGGTGCTCCAGGCATGATACTTGTCATGAGGCATGGTTCGAGCTTTGTGCGCCCGTGAGCTTTGTGAGTGTGTGTCACAATGTGTTCAACTCATTTCATCTCTGTGCCAACCACATAGGGGAAGGAACCATCCGTGCTCTCACTGTGAAAACCAAGAATCTGCTGTAATTGCCGCTGGTGAGCTGACTTCAAAACTTCTCAGGTTGCTACAGCTAGCTGCTGTGGCACCACCAGCTGTTAGGCTGGTTTGAATGGCCACACTAATGTGATGCCCGAAACATGCCAGTGTGATGCCTTTGAACCCAGTTTGATGCTGGAAGTTGTCGATCCAAGCCAAATTGCAACAGCTTGCTGCTGGACCTCGCATCTAGGTTGTCGTGTTTGTGCGACAGCAACACAGTGCGCGTGGGGTGTTCTCTGTGATTCGAATCGTTACTGACAGATCTAGATGTCACGTTCGTCGAGTGTGCCGCGTTTGTAGCCAAGGCGACGGTGCAGCAGCAGCAGTAGCACCCCACAGGGTTGTCATTCTGGCTGTGGTGCCAAGCCGTGCCAAACTGCTGCACCAGGCGCTCAGATACATTTCCCTCATGCCTGTGTGTCAGCTAGGCGGGCTACATGCACGAGCAGCACAGGGTTTTGGCCACGCACCTGTGGTGACGCACCCAACTGCACCGCAGCAGCACAAGCAGCTGCAGCAGATACCCCTTCTGCAGCAGAACAGGCATGATGCTGCAAGGAACCGGGGCCCTCCATTCCCCAGGCAGTGTGCCTGCAGCAGCAGCAGTAGCGGCGGGGGCGTGAGCAGCAGACAGTCAATACCTGCTCCTCTATGGCTCGGCGGCGGCGGCACTCCAAGCAGCAGCGGCAGCATCGTCAGCATATCACACCAGCAGCTGCGTTTGTCAAGGCAGCAGCGGGGCTACACAGCAGTGGCAGCGGCAGCAGCCCGCGACCAACATTTGCCGGAGTCTGATCAGCAACAGCAGCAGCAGGGAAGTGTGACAACAGCAGTAGCGGAGCCACAGCAGCAGCAGCAGCAGGAAGCAGAGCAGGCAGAACTTCAGCAGCAGCAGCAGGCGGCTATGCAGGCGCAGCAGTACAGCCCGTTGCACTACGACATACAGAAGTTTGCCAAGCGGATTGTGCCGACTGACAAGGAGTCAGCAGAAAAGCAGCGCATTATACAGGGGTGAGTGCTCAGTGCAATTGGGCTAGTGTGTGTGCGCGGGGGGGGGGGGGGGGGGGGGCACTCTGTGCTGCTGGTGCACCTACCAGGGGGGGGGGGCGTGCGGTGTGAGTGTGTGCTTTGATATGGGTGTGAGGGGTGGTGTTTTAGTGTGAGGTGGGTGAGGTTTGCAGGGCGTGTGGCGTGCGGGGTGAGTGAAGGTATCAGTGTGATTGTGCGGTGTAAGGTGTGTGGTGGTGTTCACTGACAAGGAGTCGGCAGAGAAGCATGGCATCATACAGGGGTGAGTGCGCAGTACAAGAAGGGGGGGGGGGGGTGAGGGCGGGGGGGGGGGGGGTGACAGTACAAGGGGGGGGAGGGTGTGTGTGGTATGCTTTTCATTATGGGTGTGATGGGTGGTGTGAGGTCGTGAGATTTGTAGGGTGAGAGGTATGAGGGGTGGGTGAAGGTATTGGTGTGACCGTGACCGTGAGCGTTTGGTGTAAGGTGTGTGGTGGTGTTGACTGACTGACAAGGAGTCGGCAGAAAAGCAGCGCATCATACAGGGGGAGTGCTCAAGTGGGCTGGCGTGTATTTGAGTGTGCCGTGTTGAGTTTCGGTCAAGTGGTGACTTTCAGTGTCAAGTTTGAGTTGGGCTGGTGGCCGCTGTGTGTGGCTGTAGTGGATGTGTGGGAGGGGCTGCTTCTGTGGAAGTGTTGGTAGAGACATCGGGTGGTGCTTGTGAGTGGGTGCGCTGAGATCGGGTTTGCCAGGGGAGCAGAGGGGGCGACTGGCCTACAACACCAGCGACCCCCGCAGGTCGGCAAGCCAGGGGGGGGGGGGGGGGGAGCATCAGCAGCCGCATGTGTGCATCTCCAGCGGTGCAGTGAGTTGCGTGCCAACAGCGCCACTGCCAAGCACACAGCACAGCCACATATGATACAGCCTCTGACGCAGCTGCTGTTGTGCTTCTGCTGTCCCTTATGTTGCTGCTACCCCTCACTTTTGCTGCTTGCAGCATCGCAGTGGCAACCAAGCGTAGCTTTGATGACACAAGCGGCATCCGGTTGCAGCCCTTTGGCTCGTTTGTCAATGGGCTGTCAACATGGAACAGGTGCGGCTGAGGGTCAGAACACTCGCTCATATACTATATGGTCGGTTGGGGTACAAACAGTTGCAAAGGTACCAGAAGCTGCATGGGTGTGCCTGGCACAAGAGTGCCCACGCTTAACCAAACGGTATCCCTGGTTGGAGTGTGTGAACTTGGTGCAAAATCTCGAGGTCATGCCCTGCCTCGTGTAATCACGTTCCGTCTTGCCTCGCTTGCGTCTTTCTGCAGTGATGTGGACTTGGTGGTCACGGGCTTGGTGCAGCCTGACCCCACGGGAGGGTTTGAACCCAGCGACAAGCGGCTGGTGTTCACGGCTCTGGAGCGCATCGCAAGGCAGCTGCGCTCGTAAGTGTCCAGGAGGGGGGGGGGCTGGTGTGGATGCCCTGGGATGGGGTGTGTTTGGCTAGGCATTGCAGCTCTTAGGCTACCCTCACCTAGCAGACCAGGGATGGTTAATTTGTGAGGATGGATCCCCTTGTTCAGCCCCTAAATTGATGGCTCTAGACTGTATTCAAACTGATCTCTGCGGCACTGAACAGCTCAGCGCTATGCTCTGCTGTGCTGCACTGCATTGTGATGTGATGTGCTGTGGTTATGCTTGCAGGTACCGCAAGATCCCTATCAAGAAGCTGATCATCATCCGTACTGCGCGTATCCCCATCATCAAGCTGGAGACCACCAGCAGGGTCACAGCTGACATCAGCCTAGGGGATGGCAGCGGGCCCAAGGCAGCACGCTACATCGCACAGCAGGTACTGTTGGCTGTAGTGTAATCTGGTGGGCTGTAGTGTGTTTCGGTTGGTATGGTCCTCTCTTTAGTCTGCGCTTCAATGCCATAATGCAAGTCATCTGCTCACTCACGCACATGCCCCCGCCTGCCTCCCTCGTGTTGCACGTGTGTGCCGTGTACAGGTTGCGCAGCACCCTCCCCTGGCCCCGTTGACGCTGGTTGTGAAGGTGTTCCTGCGCAGCTGTGGTCTGAATGAGGTGGCCAATGGGGGGCTCAGCAGCTTCAGCATCACAAACATGGTGCTGGCGCACATACTGCAGGAGATGCAGGTAACAACAGGGATTAGCCAACACTGACTGTATGTGCGACCGCAAGATGTAGTTGGCAGCTTCTGTCCTGGTTTTTCAATCTGCATGGTGCTGCAGGAAAGAAGTACGATTGTATGACTTGTGCGTGGTGCTGTGCCCCTCCCCCCCCCCCCCCCTTGACGTTGGCTTTTTTGCTCGGCCTGTACGCCAACCAATTTCACTGCGCCGGCATTGCAAATGCAAGAGAGTCGTGACGTGTGCAACTTTGGTGAGCTGTTGTACGGCTTTTCGCGTCTCGTATTGTCTCACAGTTGTGCTGTGCCTGCAACTGCAACTGCAGGAGGGCCGTGACGTGTGCGATCTTGGTGACCATCTGTACGGCACTCACCTCTCATTTGTCTCACATCTGTGCTGTGCCTGCAATTGCAATTGCAGGAGGGTCGTGACGTGTACGACCTTGGTGAGCTGCTGTACGGCTTCCTGCTGCGCTTTGGCGAGGAGTTTGACACCTCACGGGTGAGGCAGGGCATGGGCCGGGTGTGGATCATGCAGCCACTACTACCAGAGACAGCAGCCCACAACCTAGGCAGCGGCAGCCTGGCGGCAGCAGCAGCAGTCATCGGCAGCAGGGATTTGTTGATCGCCGGGGGCCTTGGCCTTGCCCTGCTTGACGTAGCTTTCATGCACATGGCCGGCCTCAGTAGCACTGGGTGGTGTCATCTCCGAGCAGAGACCTAGGTCACCTCTCCATCCGGGTTGTTCTCCTTCACATGCTTATGTCACCCAGCCGCTTTGTTTGCCGCTCTTGTTGTTTGTGCAGGATGCTGTCTCTGTGGCAATGGGCGGAGTCGTTCCCCGCAGCGACCTAGGTCACCTCCTTCCCGTAGAGGGCCGGCTATTGCTGGAAGACCCCCTCACCGGCCGCGACGTAGCCACTGGCAGCTACCGCGTTGCAGCAGTGCAAGCAGCCTTCCGTCGGGCCGCCCGGCGGTTGGAACAGCTCGCCTCAACGCACCACAGCGGCCGTCAGGGCAGCAGCGGCAGCAGTGGCAGGGTGAATTACCTGGAGGGGCTGTTCAATGTGCAGCGGGTGTTGAGCAGGGATGGAAGCAGCAGGCCGATCAAAGGAGGCAGGGGGCTGGGGCTGGCGGAGGGGGGTGGCGTGGTGGCGGAAGAGTACTACGTGCTGGGCAGAGGAGGCGGTTACACGGTGAGCCAGGGCTGCTATGGAAGTGTGATGTGTGTTGTGTGTGTGTGTGTGTGTGAGGGTGTGTGTCGTGTGGGATTTGCAGTATGTTGGGGTGAGCAGGGGACGCATGGCGGTATGTTGACATTGAGATGCTGCAGTTGTTTGTCAACAAGTAAGTACACGTGCAGTTGCAGTTGACTTGGAGGCATACTCAGACGTGTCGCGTTGTATGTGTTGCATGTGTTAAGACAGGAAGTTCATTCAGCCAATGAATAGAGTGTTGCTGCCTATGCAGGACTTTGATGAGTACAGTGCCGGCTACCTCACAGACAGTTATTCGTCATACATCACAATGCTTAGCAAACATGGCGCACAGAATGCATGTTTGTGTCACAGAGACAGTGTTTCTGCTTGTGCAGGACTTTGATGAGTACAGTGCCGGCTACCTCACAGACAGCCAGGTGGAGATACCCATTGAGGGTGATGACTACGATGACGAGCTAGAGGCACTACTGTACGATAACGACAGCAGCAACGGACGGCAGGGCAGGCGCGGCCGACGCCGACAGAGAAGCTGAGCAGTGCCTGTTGTGCGGGAGCGACACTAGCAGCAACGGAGGGCAGGGCAGGCGCGGCCGACGCCGACAGAGAAGCTGAGACAGTCCATGTGCAGATGCACCCTTCTTTGAGGCTGCAACTGCGCTGTATGCAGCAGCTGCAGCCACATAGAACTGCGGCTACACGGTACACTGTACACGTGTGTCGACCTTCCAGGGCAAGGCTTGTAAGTGATATCACCTCAAAAGCCAGCAGTGGCCGCCACAAAGGTATGACCCTGGCAGCCTTATGTTGTTGCAGGCTAGAGAGGTGGCAGTAAATGGTTGTCAGGTGCCTGCAGGCGCCCTGTGAACACAGGTCGGTGAGAGCCACTTGTCTGGTTGCGGAACGGACTGGATGCAGGTTTACAGCGGGTCGCGTAGATATTGCACTCTGACTACATCTAGTGAAACTGCAGCCGTAAAGTGCCTACAGCGCAGGACCACGGCAGTTCGCAACGTTGTTGGAACAACCTTTTCTGCATAACGCCTGTCTCACAAATGGGCATGCAACAACATACTGAAAGCCATAGAGGGTGCTGCCTACGATAACAAGTTAGAGGCAATGCTGTACGATATTAATGGCAGCAACGGAGGGCGGGGCAGGCGCGGCCGACGCCGACAGAGAAGCTGATGAGCAGTACGACAGCCCAAGGGCATGCAGCTGTAATTCTAGGGCAGGCCTGCCTGCTGTGCAGCAGTGACGGGCAGCAGCAACGGAGGGAGGGGCGGGCGCGGCCGACGCTGACACAGAAGCTGAGCAGTGCAGTAGAATCATGCCATCGCGGCTGGCATCTGCAGCCCTGCCTGCTGTGCGACAGTGACGGCAGCAACCGAAGGAGGAACAGGCGCGGCCCAGAAATTGAGGCAGCCTTTAGCTCATGAGGCTCCTGCAGTCTGATTGAGGGCCGCATCTGTGCTGTTGACAGCGGCTGCAGCCACATATACTGGCTTGGGTGGTTGCGGCATGGTTGGAGTTCACGTGCAATGTACACTGAGTGATTTTGCACATGTGTTGACCTCGTGATTGGAGCAGCAGTGGCAGCCAGAGACGTGCTAGCTTGACGGCCTATTGTTTTTGGAGGCTACAGAGATGGCATGAGAGGTCTGTTGGGTGCCTGCAAGCGCAGTGTTCACACACATGTTGTTGGGATTCCGACTGTAAATGCATATGTGCCTCATGCGCTGAAGGCTGCCCCGACACTGCGGGTGCACAGTAGGGTCACGTATATCTTGAGCTCCCGACTACATCTGTCTGTGAAACCGCAGCCACAAAACGTCTTCGGCACAGGATCTGATCCGTGGCACGGATAGACAGGATCACGGCAGTTGTCGGAACAACCCTACAAGACCATTCAACAGTGAAAATATTTTGATATAATGTGGCAATACACGCTACAAAAGCGTCTGACGTTGAGAAATGAGCATGCCCATGTCCGCTACTGATTTGGATTCACACAGATAGATCACCTTCGGACTCACCGCCGCTCGCTCGCTCGCTCAGGAGGTTGCAAGGATGCTGAGACAAGGCGTTCACTCCTCTCTTCCTCCTGCTGCAAGATGCAGGCAACACTGCATGTTCCATACACCCAGCCAGGCAGCATGCAGGCACGCGGTGCAGCAGCAACCCACTCCAAGGTGTCAGCAGCTGCGCCGCAAACTTGCGGCTGTGCCTGAAATACAAGCATCGTGGGCGGAGAACATCAAGATAAAAGCGGACGCCCTGGGGACCGCACTCAGGTCGTTAAAAGCAGAGGATCTTGGGACCGCACTCAAGCCGTATTTTTCTGAGGATGACCTGGGACTTGTGCAGGAGTTGTTGGGGCGTAAGGTCGACGTTGCACTGCCAACAGCAGATGAGCTTTCCGTCGAGATCATCCTGCAAGGCATGCAGCGGGCTGAAGCAGCACAGCAGCAGCTCATGACAGAGGGCATCCTCGCTGACGCAGCGCGGCAGGGCAACAAGGCAGTCAACAGCATCCTGCAGACCCACAGCAAGCTGCAGCAGCTTTACCACAAAGCACTAAGGGCTTTATTGGAGCAGTATGGGCAGCTGGCAGTGACCCCTAGAGGTAAGTGGGTGCGTAGTCAGAATGGAAGGTGTTGAGTCCTCAACAGTCGTGAGGGTGCTCGTGTGTGAGGAGGCCCCTGCGCTTTGCGGTCCAGACGCATGTCTGCACAAACGAAAGCAAGTCTTCCATGTGCCTGCAGTCCCGGACCTAAATGTACAGCACAGGGGCGAAGCTCAGCTAGGGTTGATCAAATGCTGTGTACATGAGTAAGTCGAGATAACCACGTGGCCTAGCAACACTGAGCGACACCCTCCTTACGGCATTCGGGCCACCATTTGGAACATCTGGCACCTGGCAAAGTCGGTGCTGTTTGCGTTTGGCTTTGCTAGAGAAGCTGGTTCTGCTTCGCCAGGGCGCAGCCACCTTGGTTTACCCTAAACCCCAAACTCCACCTGGGTTGGTGGCTGCGCCCTGGCACCCCCTCTCATGGGTAGTCAGCAGGCCAGGTGCTGTTGGTCAGACCGCGTGACAAAAGCATGCGTCACGTTGCCAAGCACGTCACTTGTATGCACCACATTGTGTTGAATATTCAAAGCTGGGAATGTAATGTACGGGTCAGCCAGCCAACACGGGTGGTAGTGCAGCAGACCAGAATGGATTAGGGCCTACAAAAGGCACAGCCAGGGAACTCTAACATCTCTGCAGCTGCTGCTCATTTCTCCTGCTGCTTGCCCTCACACCTTGATGCTGCTGCTCTGTTCTTGCTGCTTGCGCTCTTACGTTGCTGCTGCTCCTCTTTTTTCTGCTGCTTGCCCTCACTCGGTATCGGCTAGGCTTGGCCTATGCCATATGCTGCGACCTGCTGCAGCAGCCAGTCAGCAAGCAGCCAGGCGACAGCATCTCAAGCAAGCAACTTCAGCGAATGGCGGCAGCAACAGTAGCGTTGGGCAAGCAGCACCAGTTGTCACAGCTGGCTGCCAGCCTCGTGCTTGCTCCCAGCGAGTGCATCTTTGTGATGCCCAGCCTTCTAGGCATGATGCTGACTGGACCCACCTGCCCAGCTGGCCAGAAAGTGCAGCCACTCTTCACCATGTTCACCAAGACCGGCATGCTGGGTGATTACAAGAAAGACCTTCAGGATGTCCTGCAGGGTGGCGGTGACGTGGACGATCCAAGCAGTAACCGGCTGCTGCAGTCGGTGGCGGAGCTGCTCGTAGCAGCCTTCAGCAAGCAGCCTGGTGTGGAGATGCAGGAGCCAGCCCCACATGAGGTGTTCAACGCGATTGCCTACACGTAAGCTCAGGGCAGGGCTGCCCTGTGCGTTAACTTTTGGGTACGGGGCATCTTTTGATCTAGTGCTCACGACCAGCGGTGCCACACCTTTCCCGCACCTCGTCTCTGTAAGACAATGTTCATCATCAATCAGCCTTGCACAGCAGTGGCTTGTACAGTACTTGGTTGCAATTCGCATGCAGCGGCTGAACGGGCGGCCTCCTCAGGTTGCGTCAAAAGAGAAGGTATTTGACAGACATGCATGCATGTATGCATGCATGTGATACCATCTCCAAAATGCCCAACATGCATGGCTGGTGGTGTGGCCTCAATTTCCAATTTTATTCTGGAAGCGTGCGGCTGCTGTGTGCTCCACACTTGCACGTCATACCCACTGTGGGGTTTGCCATGCTGCTGGCTTCATGGTCCTGCATTGAGTTGCTGTGCAAGTGGTCAACTGTGTCCCACAAGGACACACTCTAGCAACAATTCCGTTGTTTTTGTCACATATTGTTGTTTCACAGCGTGATTTGGTGAAGTTGGGCCCTCTAAAGCCTGGGTGTTGCTTCTATGTGTGCAGGGGCAAGGGCAGCACGGCAGCCACCAGCTGCCTGTCGCAAGTGATCGACACCCTTCCAGATGCGGACGCTGCATTTACAGTTTCTGCGGAACTGGACGGGCTGCGCTGGGTGTATGAGGGACACGCACACCCCAACAGTAACCCGTACACCAAAATCCCGCTGCGAGCTATGCTGCGGCAGTTCAGGACCATCTGCCTCACCACTGCTATCAGCCACATGGCCTGCAGCGCTATGTTGGAGCAGCTGGGGGGTGCACGGCCACTGGGGGACTGGGGCGATGTCATTGAGGTAATATCAGGTGCTTGGTGTGGACGGTGCCAAGCTACGGTGGGCTTTAGAGCTCAAAGTTTGGAGCAGATAGGGGCAGTCGATTGGTTTATGCTGAAAGACTGACGCACAGCAACAGTCCCTTCCGGTGGCGTGGCTGAGCGTGCAACTCACTTCATTGTTTTTTAAAGACGCCTTGCTCACATGACGGGGTTTTGCTTCGCGCTCGTCTGCAGTTACAGTTACAGTACAGTTACAATAATATCAGTCTACCCTTGCTGCTTTCCTGGCTGCAGGTTCTGCAGGAGTTTCAATTAGCCCCTGAGCTTGGCTCTCAGCATGACTGGGCCCTGTCCCAGGCACTATTGCTGAAGCTGCTGCCGGAGCAACAAGCTTTGAAGGCATATGCTTTGCCTTGCACTGGAGACGAGGTGCTCGGCATAAGGGAGGAGATGACGAGACTGTTCCAACTGGATCTGGCGGGTTTCGTGCAGACGTACACGTAAGTCATTCTTCTGCAACACCATTATGGAGAATACTGCACACTTGTCGTATCTCTGGTTTTCAACAACATTTCAAGGATGTTGCGCTTGGCATGACCGCCTTACTCTATCTGCTTGAATCAGCTAAATGCTGAGCTGGTAATGACAAAGGCACAAACCACACAAGAATACACACATACAATGCTGCACGTTGCTCCCCGCTCTGGTCCCGTGTCCATGCAGAGATCTTGTGCTGGTTGGACATGCACAGAAATCACCAGCCATCA
This sequence comes from Desmodesmus armatus, assembly GCA_007449985.2. Taxonomy (NCBI): domain Eukaryota; kingdom Viridiplantae; phylum Chlorophyta; class Chlorophyceae; order Sphaeropleales; family Scenedesmaceae; genus Desmodesmus; species Desmodesmus armatus. The sequence goes on from VIIQ02000245.1 coordinate 23,334, forward strand.
GCGCCCAGACGGCCCTCAACAGCTGGCTGCATGATGGCGTTGTGATGGCTCTGCGTCAGTACAAGGCTTCACTGATGCCTGGCAAGCTTGAGGTGAGTGCATTGGGCGGAAGTCTCGACTGCAAAGAGTGTTTCATGGCCTGCAGCACACGTCCTCAAAGCACAACTGTACAGAGCATCGTGGGATGCACCACAGCACTGCACAGCATGGCAATCCTTACAGATCATACCGTACTGTACGGCATGTTTGTGTGTGGTGTGGTGTGGTTTGTTACAGCTCAGCATTGATGGAACAGTGTCCCATTCACGGTGATAGCCAGCAAGTCGAAGGCTCACAGTGCCCTATGGCAATTATCAAAAAGCCAGGGAATGGCCATGGTTAGCAAACTGTGGACTGACAAGCTGACAATGCACCGTCCTGGTTGGTGATGGCATTTGTGAGGCAACCGATGCCTAAGCAGCTGTAGGCAGCCCGTGTGCTTAGAGCCTTGCAACATTGAAACATATGGCTCCTGCGTCACCTGCTTTACAATAGTGGATTGCCATGTTTGTGGCCTGTGCCGCAGCTTTTGGATGCTGGGAGTGGCGGCTTCCCGTTCATGATCTACTGGCTGGAGATTCAGCAGATGGCCTTGCAGCTAGCTGGAGGCAAGCCAGGACCTGCAGCCAAGGCTGCCGCTCTGCAGCTTTTGGAGAAGCTGCCCCACAGTGCGGTTATCGCAAGGTAAAGAGATAGTTGCGCTGAAGGCGTCACCAGAGTGCTGATGCCATATGTAATGCTACACATGCGATCAACCAGCTGCTGTTGCATCGTTGAAACCCATACATGCATGTGGGAGGCATACCTTGTACAGCTTGTGAATCGGCCAGGCATACATGCAGGTATGTAGTGTGGGCAGGGGAACCTTTTGCTACAGAGAATCCACTCTCTTGTGTGCTTATTTTTTAGCATCTTGTCCAGCATTTTGCTGCTTGTGACCTGAAGTTTCTTTGTGAAACTGTGTTGCTCACCGATTTGTTTTGTCTGCTGCAGGTCAGCTTTACGTGTCTGCAACAGGATTGTTGCCGCACAGTCAGCACCACCAGCAGACCATTTGCCCACCAGTGTATTCAGGATTCAGCCAGAGCTGCAGGCCAGGGCTCTGGCACGAGGTGACCGGCCGCTCGCTGCGCAGATCCTTGCAACAGGAAAGCTGCCAGATGTGGTCCAAGAGCGGGCAGTAACACCCTACCACACACGCAGCAGCAGCAGCAGCAGCACACAGAGTGTGCAGTCTCCTGCTGCAGCAGCAGAAGAGCTGCTGCGCTTGCTGACATCACAGCCGGGCAGCTTGTCGTCTGGGGGTGCCTCCAAGCTGCTCACTGCAGCCGGGAGTGCTGGCGCTGTGCCGCAGGCGTACGACCCTGCGCTGGGCACAGCACTCGAGCAGATGCTGCACGAGCAGATGCAGAAGCGCAAGCATACTCTGGATGATCTGTGGTTTATGGTGGGGCTGATGCAGCACAGGCTGCTGCAGGCAGCTGGTGGTGATGTGGAGATGGAGGCGCTCCTGTTGGGGCCTGGCGCAATGGCCGGTGAACACATCAAGTAAGCAGTGCCCGGTAGCCCGGCATGCTGTCCATGTGTAGTAAGATGACTGCCGCATGTGCACGACTATGCTGTTTCCTACATTTAAGGAAGTGCCAGTGTCAAAATGTAAGCTGCCCGCATGCAGCTCATACCATGCTCGAGCGCTCGCCCTGCTCTGCTCAGCTGTGCGTGCTTCAAAAGAGGTGCTTGGCACAGGGCTGGACGGGAAACCCAGTCACTGATAGTTGCAGCTATGTGCTGCAATGTTGTTGGCAACTGGCACAGTCGTTTTCCCTGTCTTTGCAGGCCGATAGGAGACTACTTTGCTGCGAAGAAGCACACAGCAGACCTGTTTGCTCAAGCTGTCTGCAAGGCTGGCTGGCGTCTGAGCAGCAAGGCGGTATGCGAGTTGGCCAACTGCTCGGTGTTCGAATTCGCTCCGGCTTCGGGGCACAGCTTCCGCAGCAGCTTGTGGGGGTGTGCGGCTCTGCTGTCTGACCCGCGGCACTGGCTGGACGACAGGCTTAAAGGAGACGGCAAGAACGCGTTGACGTTCACAGGTCGATCGCTGTCCAGTCTAGCGTGGCTTGCGCTTTCTGACGATGCGCTGGCCGCGCAGATGCCTGCAGACTATGAGCTCGTCAACGGGCTCCACTGGTAAGACAAGTACAAAGTTCAAGTTCAGCAAAGCACGCCTAATCCTGCGGTAGTTGGGGCTGAGCGTGCATCTCATGGAAAGTGTGACAGGGCTGATGTTTTGAGCAAGCAACTGACAGCTGCAACAGCTTGTTCACTGTCTGGTAATATCGACGAAGTTGGGCATGTGAACCAGCAAGAGCTGGCGGTGAGGATCTCCAGTCTGACAATCTGACTGTTGTCTGTCCGCAGGACCAGCTACCCTGACTCGATCACCACGGTCCGTCTAAGCTGCTGGCACATCCAGCTGCTGCTGTCGTCCTGTGGCTCCTTCTCTGCTCTGGAGCCCGCCGTGCAGGCATTTGTTCAGGCCACTGCCAAGTGTGCTGTGCGTTTCACTGGCAGCTCCCTGGACATGCCAGCTGTGCTGGGCCTGGTGGAGAGTGTGCCGCTGCTGCACGCCACAGACTATGAGCACGCCCTGAAGCTGCCGGGTGCAGGTGGGTGTTGGCCAACTGTAGTAGGTGTAGCGCAGCCTGCTGCGCTAACTCCTGCAGACCTCACAGACTTGGGCCGGCTGACAGTTGACACTGTCAAGTGCTGAATGTGCTGTCAGCCAGCACCCTGCACTTTCTGCGCTGGTTGCTGTGAGCATGCCATGAGCAGTGCTTGGAATCTGAGGGACCTGTTGAGCAAACTCCCGACCGCGACTGTCAGCACGCGTTGGGGGTGTGCAGGATGCCTGCAACTGCTGGCACTTTTGACATGCTATTGACCGGGTAGCTACTATCTAGCAACAGCAACAGCAGTATGACTTCATTTTGATGTCCGCTTGGATCCCCTTGCAGAGTCTTTGGAGGTGTTTGGCAAGGTGTGGGCAGCAGCAGTGGCCGCTGCGACCGACCTGCAGCTTGCAGCCACGCCAGCCTTTGGCGGGAAACGGCCCAGCTTGCCGTGGCTGCTGCGGCACCTGCAGGACAGCTGGCGGACGGTGGAGGCAGCAGCTGCCAGGTTCATTGTTGCTGCGGTTGCTTCGGACACAGCCCGCAGCAAGAAGGCCCTTACGCTGCTGCAGCCAGTTGTTGCTGCAGCCCAGCGCCTCCTGCAGAAGCAGAACAGTCCTGACAGCACAACAGCAGCCCAGCAGCTGCTGTGCAGTGTGCTGGGCTGCCTCAGCAGCGCCCAGGGTCTGTCGTACAGCGGGGTGGTGCAGCCTGTCATGCAGGATGTGCTGACTGTCCTGCAATACGCAGCAACAGATGGCCTGCAGCTGCAGCTTTCTCAGCTGCCGGCTGCGCTGTCGGCAGCTGTGTCAGCCGGTGCAGCAGCAGGAGACCTTAGCTTCCTCCAGGCAGCAACTGAGGACGGTGCTGCAGCTGCCCTGCAGCTGCCTGAGCAGGGCCGCTCCCTGCTGCGCTGGGCAGCAGTGTCAGGCTCAGCACAGGGCATGCAGGATGCGTCCTGTGCTGAGACCTGCAGGAAACAGCTGCTGCAGCTCTGGGATGTGGCAGTCAGCACAGGGGATCCTAACCAGGTGCCCAAGGACGCTGCTGCAGGAGTAGCAGCAGCGGTGGTGCATGATGCTGCTGCTGGTGGCACCCTGTGCGATCAGCTGCTTGATACTGCAGCTCTGTCTGCAGCTGTGGCTGCTGCTTTGCTGGGGGCTGCCTGCCTGGGTGGTTCAGCACAACCTCTGGCAGCCAAGCTGGCAGTCGTGCAGCAGCTGCTTGCGCACGTGCAGCAGCATGACGTCCTGCAGCAGCTGCAGCCTGCAGTGCTGGAGGATGCCCTGCAGGTGTTGCTGGGCGCTGCTGCGTCCTCTGAGGGTTCAGCTGGTGTGCCTGCAGAAGTGTTGCCGCTGCTTGGTGCCTTGCTGCAGTCCGGCGCTGCTGTCAGTACACCCTCAGCACAGCAAGTGCTGGTGTGCATCCGCACACACCAGGACTTTGATCAGCAGCTGCAAGGGCTTCTGCAGCAACAGCAGGACACACCTCATGCAGCTGCAGCACAGGTGCTTTTGTGCACACTGCTGCAGCATTCAGAGGCGCAGGCAGTGCCAGCACAGCAGTCGTGGCAACTATACCAGCTGCTGCTGAAGCTTGGTGGCGCTCAGCAGCTACCCCAGAAGGACATGCTGGCAGTGTGCAGTGTGCTCATCCTGCAGCAGGGCAGTGCAGCAGGCACTGACACAACACCCAGGCTGCTGCAGCTGTGGCAGCAGGCGGTGGCTTACGCAGGGTCCGTTGCTGCTGCTGTGGACCAGCTAGGCAGCAAGGCCATCCAGTGTACCTTGCCAGCTCTTGTAGCAGCAGCGGGGCAGCAGCAGCAGGCACTAGAGGTAGTTGAGCTGATGCCGGCCCTCCTGCCAACCCTTGCGCAGCTATGGCAGCAACAGGAGCAGGAGCGGCCAGTACCTGCTGACCAGGTTGTGCAGGCGTGTCGGCTGTGCATAGCTGCAGGTATTGTGGAGGCAGCAGATGCAGCAGAGATGCTGCTGCCGCTGCTGCAAAGGCCGCAAGGAAATACTACAGCATCACCAGCACCACAGGAACCTTCAGCGGAGCTGTACATCGAGTTGCTGCAGCTTGTGTGCAAGCACTCCGGGCCGGCTGCAGTGATTGAGCTGTTCAATAGTGCTGCCCCACACTTGGTTATGGAGCTGCAGGCAGGGTCAGAACCAGCCGCAGCTGCTGCAGGGTCAGCCGTTGCTGCTGCTGTGTCAGTGCTGGTCACTGCTGGCAGCAGCCAGCAGCAGCAGCAGCTGGTGCAGCTGCTGTCCAGCAGTGAGGGTGACACAGTGCTGCTTGCTCAGTCAGCACTGGGTGCTGTGCTGACAGCAGCAGCAGGACCTCAGGCTGGTGCTGTGGCACTCCTGCTGCATGCGTCGCAGCAGGGCGGGAAGCAGCAACCGGCAGCACTGCTGCAGCCTGCAGAGCTGGACAGGCTGTGCTCGCTTGTCTGCAGCAGCAGTGGCAGCAGCAGCGCCCAGGACCACAGTCCATACAAGCTACCAAGTGCTGCAGAGCTTGCAGCACAGTGTACTGCTCAGCCCTATGGCGATCCATCGTCCATATCAGCAGCCGCAGCAGTCATGCTGGCCAACACCAATGCTGCCGACCATCCACACCTGCAGCCAAGCTGTGCAGCAGCAGCGCTGGGCACTGTGGTACTACCCCCAGCAAACGCTGCTAGCACAAACAGCAGTGCAGCAACAGCAGCTACCCCGCCCCCAGCAGATGCCCTGCAGGTCAGCAAGGTGCTGGCACAGCTGTGCTTCCAACAGCTGCTAGCAGGCCTGTCTTCGGCTACAAGCAGCATGGATGAAGATGCAGGGGCAGTTTGTGCTGATCTCAAGGGCTCTTTGGCGGGGTGGGTGCCTGCACTGTCTCCTGCAGCAGCCGCTGCAGCCATGTTTGCTGTTGGTCTGCACTGGGAGCAGCTGGCGGCTGCATCAGCAGCTGCAGGGGCGGGGGCGGCAGCGGCCCTTCCAAAGGCTCAGATGCAGCTGGCGTTGCCTGTGCTGGTGCTGGAGCTGTATCAGCGGGCCAAGTCATCTGGGGACAGCCTGGTGTTTGATCTGGGCCTGACAGCTGCAGCGGAAGCAGCAGAGCTCACAGGTGACTGGCATAGAGGTGAGCATCAAGGCGGCTGTGATGTTTATACTGACTTGGGGGCTATATGGTGCCGTGACTGATGTGCTTGCAGCTAGATGAATGAGGGTGTGGTCTGCAGCTGTTGTGCTGGCTGCATCCCTTCCAAGCCAGAGCATGCACGTGTTGTCAATTGGACCCATGCGCTCAGCACAGCTGGTTTTTATGTAGACACTGGTTTGCTTGCCAACTGGCTCTGCGGCTTGAGTGCTACTAAAGTACTTGCTGAATGGCAGCAGCTGGTTCACGCCGTGAACTATCCACAACTCTCTGCCAACAATTCGCCTGGGCTGTGTGTGCGCCCGCAGGCGAAACCATTGCTGCCACTGCTCAGAAGGCCTTCCAGCAAGCAGCCGCCGAGGGCAGCAGGGGCGGCAGCAGCAGAGGCAGCAGTGCCCAGTGGATACCAGTGCTGCCAGCAGCCCGCAGTGCTCTGCTGTCTGTGAAGGTGCATACCCAGGGCGTGGCAGCAGCAGGAAAGCTTCTGACAACAGAGCTGGAGGAGCAGCTAGGGGTGCAGCAGCAGGGGCAAGGCAAAGGCACAGCAGCTGCTGGACGCAAGGGCAAGGCAGCTGCTGCGGCCGCTAGGCTGCCAGCAGCAGCAGCGGCTGCCACCGCTGCAGCACCGGCAGCAAGGCTGCTGTCGCTGCCAGTTGTCAACAGCTTCCTGGCAACTGCGGTCAAGGTTGCGATGAGTCATCAGCGTGAGGGGTTGGAGGAGGAGGCTGAAGCAGCAGCACGGGCGGCTGTGGATGTTTTCACAGACATCTTCAAACTGCAGGTTGCGGCTGTTAGCCTAGCTGCAACTGGTGCAGCTGCTGCTGTGCCGGCAGGGGGGCAAACAGTCTGCACCCTAATGCAGACACTTGGGCGCATGCCTTGCAGCTACATGATTGCCTGGGGTCGTTCACGCAGGTGTCCAGCATCGTCCTCTCTGCCTGCAGACAGCAGTTGCCAGGGGTCAGTAGTGTGACCGGTATACAGGCTGTGCTGGCTGCTGCAGCAGCGGCTTTCAACGCTGCTGGTAAGCACACGCTTGCAGTGCAGCTGCTGGATGGGTTGGTGGCGGCTGGTGCGACAGCTGTGTCGCATCCCATGCTGGCGCAGCAGCTGTGGGATGCGGTAGAAAAGAGCAGCGAAGCTGAGCAGGTGAGACGGGGGGCATGTTCAGCAACTATGGTAGTGAACATGGCATCACCTTGTAGTGAAACTGCAATCCTGTTGCTGGGTCAACCAATATAGGGTGTGCCTGTGTTTGTCGGCCCTTCTGTTGCTGCCATTCTCACACAACATGCCAGCCAGTGTCCGCACTGCACCCATGCGCTCAAACAGGCTCATCGTTTGACGCCCCAACAGATGCTCTGAAGTTTGTGATCAACAGCCAGCCCTATGGCTGACTTATGCATGTGGTGTTTGCTTTGTGCTGGTGTTTGCGCGTTGTTGTTGTGCCGCAGGAGTTGGCGGGCCGCTTGTTGGAGGGAGATGAGGGCATCCTTGAGCTGCTAGATGTGACGGAGGGGCAGTCAGGCAGTACAAGCAGCGGGGAGGGCTCAGCCGCAGCTGTGCAGCTCGTGAACCTGGATGCTGCTGAAGCCATTCAGAGGCTGAGAAAGAGTCTCCAGAGTACTTGATCAGAAACAGTCAGTACCCTGATGACATCAGCTCTATGGTACAGTGTTGCTGGCTTGGCTGTATGGTTTCATGGATGTATGTATGCACTGGATGTTCTGGGTGAATGCACTGATCATGTACATGTACAGCTAGAGTGTGGTTTGAACAGTGCATCACATCTGCACTGTGTTGTGTTGATGCAGCCCATTGAAGAATTTGTCAATGCTGCATGGGTCACTTGTTGCTGAATTGACTGGATCACATTTGCAAGCCGGTTTGTGACACGGCTGTGGCTACTGGTGACTTGGAAAGTCACAGCAGGCTGCATGTCTTGGTCACCAGTTCATGTTGTGGCAAAATCCTGCATTTCCATGGCATGTCATTGGCATGCATGCCTGATGGCACAGACATGACTACAACCCTGCCTACTCCCCTTGATGAGGGCAGCACATTTTTCCAAGACATGTCATGGCCTGCCAAGCTGGTGTTTGTACTGCAGCTGTCTCCTGTAACCACCATACACATCACATGCTCGAGATCTTTGCTTAGCCAAGCCCCTCACATTGACAATGACAAACGTCACTTACAGACACATCACATTTTTTGGCCTGGTTACTGCAGCTAACAGCTGCCTACAACCACTGGCACGCCAGAGGGGTCTGGCAACCGCTGTCTCAACTGTGCTAGTGTGATGTAGCAGTTGACAAGTCTGACTGCTGTGTAGCACCTGTGTATCAGGTCGGACTGCATCACGGCCTCTTGACATTGCCTCAAACAGCCTGTGCCACAGTGTGGCACACACACAGCTTCAACATCCACCTGATGTGGCTGAGCCACACACCTGATCAAAGCCCCCCCCCCCACACACACACACGAACAAAGGCTGGCTTGGCATCCCTGGGTTGACATGGGATACCAATGAGTCGCTCATATGGTTGTGCACCAAAATGTGCACTTGCAACAAGGTATGCTACACGACGTCAAAAAACTACATTCCCAAGCAACCACCATCCCAGGGTATATGTCATGCAGCATCCGTTTGTTACGACCGTGCAGCTATGCCATCTCTGCCAGGCCACCGCGGCACCGTGACACATGCGTGATCACATCATTTGATGTGCGGCACATCACATGGCCCATTCAAATGGCCCCTGGGGTGACTGCACCCACTTGTCAAGCCACCCTTGCATCCTCAGTGAGGAGAGGACAGGACGGCTGCCATAAGGTCAGAGTGACCAGTGCCAGTGGCACAGTGGCCACTGTTGGCAACAGGCAACAAGCAGGATAGCATTGCATGATCAGCTGGACAGTGCTTGATCAGCCGGTGCAGGAAGAAACCTGCTTCACCCAGAAGGGATCAGCATGTTGACCACAGGCTAGGCTGCCACAAAGCCAGAAGGCATAATGTAAGGAATAATGTAATACCATGGCGGTCCACATGGCGGTCTGCATCACGGCACACTCTGTACAGCAGTTCATACATCATTGTTGGCAACCACAACCAATGTTGTGTCAACAGCACCTCAACAACACAACACATGCAATCAACCACAACTATTGATCCACAACACCACAACACCACGACATACAACACAAACCCACATGTGGCATCGATGACACTGTCTCTGGCAGAGACGGTCTCTGACTTCACCACATCCTGCCAGCAAGCATGCGCTGCTGGCCCTGTATTGCGGCCGCCTGATACAGGTGTTGACATGTATGGTGTATGTACATACTCCCAAGCGCTGTTACAGCGCTGTGCTGCGCACAGACACCACACGCCGCATGTCATCATGACCATACATGACCTCTGCACTTTCATACCAAGGCTGCAACATGCAAACACACTTGCATCACCTCACCACACACATCGTCATGTTTGCTCACACCTACCCTGCCATCCTCAACATACTCCCAACCTCCTCCAAAGCACTTCAGCTCTAACCCGGCACCCACCCCTGCAGCAAACTGTTTTGACCCCTGGGCCCTTGATTTGGCTGCCATGCTGACCTTTGCTTGCTGTACATCATGTACAATCGGATTGTGTTTGCAGGCCCCGGTGGCCCAGTGTGCTCTTGCCATGCAGGAGACAGACCTTCACCAGAGGAAGTCTTGAGACGCCACCACAAGGCCTCACACAATTGACCACTTTTGTTGGTTGACGTCCAGGCATTCCCAGAGCTGGATCCGAGTGCCCTGCAGATACCAGGTGAAACATGCAGCAGCAGTGATGGTCAAGATATTGATTTTTTTGGTTTTACCAGGGGGGGGGGGGCGTAAGTAACTGATTTGTGCCCAATCAATCATCCAGGGCCTGCAGATCCATCATGCACATCGGTGATCGGTGATGAAGCAGCAGTGACGGTCGGGATACCGATAACTCAAACGCTGCCGCAGATCTTATTGGCATCTGCAGCTACCCTCAAGACACGGTCACTATGACAGCCGCTGGCGGGGCCCGTAGCACAAGCCACAACCTGGCCCCGTCAAGGCCCAGGACTACCGTTCTCATAGTAGGGAGGTCAGGGTTTCGTAGCCATGCGACAACTCACCGCAGCAGGGTTGGCACCAACGATGTCGAGGCACCTGTTTGGTGCGCTGTAGGGGCGCAGGCGGCCCAGGCGGTCGCTGAACCAGCGCTGGTTGGGACCAGTGTGGCAGTCAAAGATGTAGACCGCAGCGCCTGCAACGTGAACAGGTCGCAGGGCAGGGGTTACTTGCAGATAGCATCTCAGATCTTGCACCAGCCTGCGGAGAGGGCCCGGCTTGTGCAGCTGTCAACCAAGACTGCAGAGTCAGTCCAAAGTTCCTGCCTCTTCATGTCATTACCACTGTGCTGATGCATGCGTGTATGTCTCCGCATGTGTGGCTGGCATGGCAGTACCGAAGTACCTCAGGACACTGTCAAAGCTAGAACACTTTCAAACATGGCAATGCTTCCAGGAACACATGGCAGTATGCTGCAACAGCAAAATAGTGTGTGATCATAGGATAGGATCGGTCTTCACCTGTGTTGGGTGAAGAGGCATCCAAGCACTTGGCTGTGTTGTGTGTGCTACGCAGTGCGCCCCTCGCATCCAGCTGCCAGCGCTGGTTGTTGGCATTGTTGCACTGCCACATCACAACCGGTGCCGTGTTCTGGTAGTTGAAACTGAACACGTCAGTGCACAGGCCGTTCAGAATGGAGCGGATCGCGTTGTTCTGCACAGCAGCCCTCCCCAGGAGGCCAGGGGTCAGGTCGGGTACATTGGTGTTGAACACCTGCTGGGTTTGAGTGCCACATTCCCAGATCTGCAGGAAGTTCCCGTTGGTGGTGCTTCTAGCATTCAGGTCGAGACACTTGTTAGGTGCCACGTAAGGGTGCAGGCGCCTCTGTGCATCGTAGAACCACTGCTGGGCGGGGGAGCCGTTGCAGTCCCACACTTGCACTCGAGTGCCGTCAGCTGCAAGCATTCAGCAGCAGCAGCAGCAGCAGCAGCAGCAGCAGCAGCAGCAGCAGCAGCAGCAGCAGCAGCAGCAGCAGCAGCAGCAGCAGCAGGGGGTTGTTAGTCAGCTGCAAGCATCCGGCAGCAGCAGCAGGGAGTAGTTCATCAGCGGCCAAGCAGGGGTTCAACGTTGTTGGCAACGACAACTCCACTACACCCATCCATCTGGAAGGCACTGCAGCGCTAGTGTGCGGCCCCGCTGGCCAAGCTGTAGTCACTACAGCTGTGTGTGACACACCCCATAGTGTATGCACTGGATATAGCAGCTGTAGTGCTCAGCCCGGCTTAGTGCTGCCAGGTTGGCCGCAAAGATAGCCCGCCGGGAGAGAGAGAGAGGCTCTCAGTGAGGGCCTCACCTGTACCACTAGATCGGACGTCCAGACACTTGTTGGTGCCAGGCCAGCGCAGGCTGCCGTCAGGCAGGTGCTCAAAGCGCTGATTGCTGCCGCCATTGCAATCCCAAATGTGGACCTGCATCACGGCGTTTGCAGCCTGCTTAGCACGGCTGCTTTGTTGAGGGATGAGCCGCACTTGCAAATGGTTGACCCTGTCAGGTGGCCACACCAGCGTGGCCCTCGTGCTGTGGAGACTCACCACTTGTTCGGAAGAAGTTTGGCAAGGCGAAGGCACGCATGCGTCCATTTCATGTGCTGTCCAAACTCACCGCTGATCATCCTGCTGATGGCATCCTGCTATCAGAACAGCACAGCATGTTGCAAACCGCCATCACATACCTGAGTGCCAGAGTTGAAGCTCGGAGCATCCACACACTTGGTCGCGGACAGGCTTGTGGTGATGGCGCCGCCGGCAGGAGGTGGGTTAGGCCCACCCACAGTAGGCCGTCCTGACGCAATCCTGGTGGAGGTCTCACCCAACATGCGGGCGCAGTTTGAAGTAGCGGACCCTGCTGGTACATTGTTCCGAGTGAGGGTGGGGTTGGAGAACTGCTGTAGCACTGGGGGCCAGTTGTTGTTGGGGCAAGGGTATGACATAATTGTCATGAAGTTGTTGGTGCCAAGGTCACACCTACAGAGGGTGACAGACACCCGCAATGGCAACAGCAGCAGAGATAAGCTGACGTCAGACGAGGCTTTATGGCTGAACAGCTAGTACTGCTAGCTGTTCGGACGGTCCGCACCGTTGACTGAAGGGATGCAAGTGGGTCACCCCAGGACAGTTAGACGCAGCACATGACACTTGGCTAGTCAATAGACAACTTGAATGTTTATGCCACAAATATGGCATGTGCCCTGGTGATACTGGACGACGTTGTGCGCACCTCCTGTGGCCGTACGCGTAGGTGTTGGCACCATTCCGATCTTCTGCATTGTGGGTGCAGCCTTGGTTGTGTCCAAGCTGCAGGGAATTGCGGCGGCAAGGGAGGCAGCGCATTGTCAAGGAGCTGCGCATTTTTGGTCAACCTGAGGCTACACTGAGTTGTACACCTGAGGCTTACGTGCATCTGTGTCAATGGCAGTAGTGCCGTAACTGTGTGAAGCCTGCTCAACGTTGTCTGCATCCGATGGGAGGCACCCACAGGCTGCCAGTAGAATTGCTCAATTGGCGTGTTGCTATTGGTACCGGCAGTACCGTACATGATGTTGGGGCTGATGGCATGCAGATGCACGGTGTCTTGATCAGACACAAATATGAAAGGCTGCGCTGCGTTCAGAATAAAGCAGCTTGAGCTGGTGATGACTCTCCGTGTGCACATGCGGTCAACGTGTCTACATTTCCGTGCCAGACACCGCTCCCCGCAACACACCTCGTGAGCTGTGACTCTGCCGTCGAAGCAGCCAGTGCCGACTTGACCGTAGAAAAAGTCAGCGCTGGAGGGGTTGAACCAAGCCACCCCACAGCCTCCCACTTGATGGGACCAGATCTGAACCATGTCGGCCCCAAGCTGCGGGGGGGGGGGGGGGGGGGGGGGGGGAGGGAAGCAGCAGGTTGACAAAAAGTCAAGGTTTGGGGTAGGGTTGCACCTAGCCATGCCACAACCTCCGACAGACCAGATCCAACTTGAATGGCATGTCGGCAACAAGCTGCGAGCGAAAGGGAGGGAAGCAGCGTTGACAAACAACATGCAGCACAGCCAGTGTCAGCACTTAGTGTGCCTTGCTGTCTCCTCCTCCTCTCCTCTTTGAAATCATTGTACATGCAGTTGAGGTGTCATGTGCACGGGGAAACTAGCACAAATTTGAGGCACTGCTAGACCTACTTGAGAGGCAAGACTGTGTGTGCTTTCGCTGATTGGGTAATATTCAGTGGCACATCATCTGTCATTAGTGTCACAGCCAATTTGCCGCTCTGCCATCGAGCTAGGGTCATACGTTGTGTAGCATCATGCATGGTGACTTTCACAGAAGGTCCAGGTTCAGCTGCTGTGACAGCCCTACCTCATTGCGCCACGTATGGACGTTGGGTATCCTGTTTCTGGTCACATCATCAAGTGCGATGTTGCCAGAGTCGCCCTGTACCTCAGTGTAAGAAACCTACACAGCAAAACGCATGGATGCGCACAGCAGTTGGTGAGTCAATCCAGGGCCGTGCAAAAAGCCAACTGCCAGTGCCAAGAACACCGTGCACGGTGCTTCACTCCCACTCAGATGGAGCGACGTGTGTGTCAAGCATGCCATGTTCTCCGCAACGTGGACTGACATTGCCTGGATACCTTGCCCACCAAAGCGGTATGAGTGCTGTCTCTGGGCGCTTGGTCGTGCAAGTAAACTCGTCGCCCATCATGACCACCATGGCGGTACACAGTTTCTGCACGGACATACCACAAACAACAGCAATGCGGCATCGTTCCCAAGGAGTAACTCACCGGCCTAATCGCCACCAGCCTGAGTGTCAGCCTGACGTTGAGCCTCGAGTTGGTGTACGCCTGGTTGGTCCAGGCCACCGACTGGCGTACGGCATTTTGAAGTGCTGCATCACCACCGGGAGTCCTAGCAGCAGCCGCAGGTGTGTAGACCACCAGCAGATCCTGGGTGACGGCAGTCTGCAGAAGCTTCCGGCCCTGTGGCGATGACATCTCATCGCCAGGTGTAGTAACACCTGCGCCGTCAACCTCCACAGCGGTCGGGGTGGGGATGGCAGGGACTGTGCCAAGTTGGGAGAAGGATGCGGCGAGGGAGGTAGCTGCGGCAAGGTAGTCGGCAGGGTCTGTGCTGCTGTCATTGCCTGCAGAGGCTGCCATGGCCTCTGCCAGGGCCTGTGGGCACAGGACACACCAAAAAAAGCGGCGTTGAGTGGAAGATTTTCACACCCTCTCCATGCCCTCGGGCTGGAGGGGTAGGTGGGGGCCCTGGTAGTCTATCATGCTCTGCATGCACACCCTCTCAGCCAGTGGTTCACCGTATGTGTAGTTTTTTACTTACTTACCTGTGGGTCAGTGAGGGGCTCCAAAGGGGCGAGGGTGGAGTTGGCAGCAAGCTCAGGGGTGGAGGTGTCCACAGAGGCGGCTCCAAAGGGCGAAGAGGCACCGGTTGCCTTCTGAGCAGCTAACTCAGCTTCCAGCTGGGGCTGTCGCACTTTAAGCCACGCCTCGAGTTGCTCGTGTTGCTGGGCGAGCAGCGCCATGTAGTTTGGCTCGTTGACCTCCATCACCACGTGCTTGGAGGTGTCGATCTGGGGGAAGCGGGCCGCATGCTGTTCAACAGCGGCGGCGTCGGCGTCGGCTGGCAGGCTTGCTGCTGCAATGGGGTCGGCTTCTCCTGTGGCCAAGGGGGCAACCTGCGTGGTGAGGTGAGTGCAGGGGGCAGAGTCAAACCAGCAGCAGCGCAACAGAACCAGTCAGCAGTGGGGACAGTTGCAGGATAGCATGGTTTGTAGGCAGGTCATGGTTGACAGCTTCCAACCTGCTTGAAACTCTGTGCTGCCCACACGCTATCATGAGGCTCAGCACACCAACTGCGTATGCCATCTGAGAGCGCCGCTGCATCCAAAGGTACAAGTGCAGGTGCAGGTGCAAAGTTCCAGGCATGGCATGCAAGATCATATTGCCTAAGGCATGTTTCTAGTGGCTGGCCCACAGCTGGCCCGCTGGCAGGCGCCCACATACAGTGTAGGTGCGCTCTTTGTTCGTCCTTCTCTCAATGTACGTGATCTTTCCATACACTCCTCCGTTCTCAGCTGTCACCAGGATAGCAGAGCTAGTACCCCGCCGCTGCCCTGCAACTTCACCGATCCAGATGGAGACTGGAGCCATGCCATTTGTCGTAGAGGCAGTTGCAACCTCGGGCACAGGGCTTGGGACATCCCTCCTGCGGGTGATGATCAGGTTGGCTCCAGGGAGGGCCAAAGATAGACGGGAGGGATTGCTTGACAGTAGCTTGCTGTCGAGGACCACGGTCATCACGGCTGGTTGCTCGCCTGCAAAACCCGACGGCACAACTGCTTGTGTCAGTGGCAGTTGTGTTCAGCATTCTTATAAGCTGCTGGGGAGCAACTGTTGCGATATAGCTGGCTAGCAAACTATTGCCAGAAGGGCACATATTTTGCACCCTGCCAGACTCTGGCACATGGCATGTCCTGCACCCTTTGAGAATCTGACCACCCACACCAGCAGTTGCCAACTGCTGAACCAAGAGCTGCTGCAGCAGCTGCTGGCCTGGTGCTGTAAACAGGAAAATTTCCATGTAGCACATGGCTTCAGAGGATACTGCTTCATAAGCTGACTCTCTTCCTCTGCCGCACTCAGCTCACAGCTGCATTGAGCTTCCAGCTGCTGCTACTATCACTACCACACACACAAGGGTCGGACTGAATACCCGCCCGATGGAACGTGCCCCGGAAGTAGAGCCCCAAACAATCGATATCAATGTTGTTAATCGTGCCATTGCACGCGCAGATCTTTGTGAAGATATATATTATTGGTCACGGTGAACTTCATCCCAGCTCGACTTGCTCACCAGCGCCGGGCACAGACATAGTCGCGATTTCCCCGTTGATGGGCTTGTTGTTGATGATGACCTGTGAAGCGGGAGCTACCTCGCCTGCGGGTGGATCTGAGAAGAGCGAAGGTGCAGCACGTGACCCCGCTGTTGCTGCTGCAGAGGTAGCTACGGCAGATATTTGATCAGTCTCCACAGCAGCTGCATGTCTACTGCATAGCAGAAGAGCCACAAGGGTGGCAAGTTTGTGATGTGCACGCATGCTGGCTTGTTTGCAGTCAGCGAGGGTTGGTTCCAGGACTGTGGTTAATCAGAGCTAACGAGCATGTATTTATAGTGTGGGCTTCATGCAATATGCGGTATATTTCAACCCTACTTGAACAGTGACACGAAGCTGACTCGAAGGTCGAGGCTTGAACCAACCTAGCATGTGACTTAAACAACCACACCGGTTGGTGTAAGTTAAACTGACTTATCAAGAGAAACCAGTTCGCTGAACTCCCTTGGGGCCAGGTCTGTCACCAGGAAGCTCACTGGTAGGCCGGAACGGACACGGGCAGCAAACGAAAGGCCCTGATGGTGACACACATGGTATTTAAGTTCGTAAGGGAACGCATGGCACATTATAGGAGCTGCTGCCCAGCCTTGGCTTTTGGCCCAGCTGACCTGCAGCTTGTTCCTGCGCCAGCTGCATCTACAGCAGCTGAAAAGCTCAACAAGATAACAGCAGCCCACAAGAAGCCACACCGGCTCATACAGACTCATCACAGACATCGACACAGTTGGCAGCTGCGTCCCTCTTTCCTTGCTGTCACTCTCTTTCCCAGGATGGTCTTTCCTTGCTTCCCTTGCAAAGGGGCATCCCTCAACTGCATGCTGCACTGCCCATTGCTGTTGCTGCTGTTACACAGCACATTGCTTGGGACCACATCCTAAGGCACTAGCCAGCAAGCCAAGGGCTCATGAGGGCACATGAGAAGCACCTAGAGCAGTCTATACCAATACCAAATGCAAATTTGCCTCTCAGAGGGGTCCCCAGCAGTGACTATGCAAGAGGGCGGATTGTTTCCCTCGCCACATGAAATGCCCCTCACCGTGTTCCTCACCGAGTACCCTTCACACCCACACTGTGCTTCGTGAGAGGCTCCGCCTTCTTCCACGAGAATAAAACCTCCGAGGGGCCCCCATAGCATTTCTACCCAGTATTCCTCACACCCACAAGCTCCACCCCCATTCCTAACCACACAACCATGCAGCACTGGGTCCGAGCCCCGCCCCCCTCCAGGCCGGGTGGCACCAGGTCCTGCAAATCACTTGGTGACAACAAGCCACTCAGTACGTCACTGACTTGGCACGTGACAACTCTCCAAACTTTGGGGTTACCCCATCATGGCTTCACATGTCCTTAAGAGTCATACTTGAAGCACACCAACTTTCCCCATCATGGGCACGTCAATGAAGAGGAACAAGCTCCCTAACTGTGGCAGTGGTGCAAGGCAAACTGCAAGTATCCACTGCTCCTATGCAGAGTAGCTCGCAAAGTCTGGATTTACCAGCCTACCCACCAAGTTAGCTCAAGCTAGTTAGTAACACCGTGTTTGCTTGTCACTTGTTTGAAGTTAGGCACTGTTTGCTTGGGAACTGGCATGCCCATTGCTGAAACTGCCAGTGGGGTCACCATCCCAATTTACAGTGCTTCCTGCCGCACACACTAGACTCACTGAGAGTTACTCCTTTCCTCCTGCTAAGAGTCTGAGCAGTGTTTGCTAGTTACTCCTGTCTGGCCGCCACACCGTGTGGGTCCCTGCCTGCCTCAGGCCGCCTGAGGCATGTGCTTGTGGGCTGAAGGGCAGCTAGCCTGCCAAGCTCCCAGCACTGGCTTGTCCAACACTGACGCCAGCATTCTCCTGAATTCATGGGCATTGCGCTGCTGTGTAAGTGTTCAGCACCTGACTTGCAGTCTGAAGCTGCTTGCAAGCGTTGCAATTGTACTGCGCCTTTCAAAGCCATCCAGTGGATGGCTCCCGGCACTTCGGCAACACCTGACGCTGGTGGCAGTGCCTTGTCAATACCCTGTGTTGCATTGAGTCGCTGCAAAGCTGTAGGCACATCCGTTGCGGTGGCAAGCCTTGCTCGTGTGCTGGCCTCGGGGGGTTTCTGGGCGAGAGCTTCTGAAGCGTGTAGTACGTGAAGCTTGTATTACGTAAGAACTTGCAACAACACGGTTAGCTTCTCTAAAGCTTTTGAAAAGCGGCTTTGGCCACCTGTGCTGGTGTGTATTGGCCATGTGCGCCCTTGTGAAATGCAGGCCAAGTGTGGGTTTGCAGCAGGATGTTGTGGAGTTGAGTCCGCCTTCTCCCACCAACCCCTGCCAGTCAAAGGTGCTGGCCAACATGACTTTTCAGCACCCAACCACACCGGCTGGCTAAGACCCAGCGCTGGTAAAGCCCCTTACACCATTTAGTTGCCTTGGAGCGACGACGCATCAACCAACATCAGCTACAAACATCAACATCATGAATTATC
Source organism: Desmodesmus armatus (assembly GCA_007449985.2). Lineage (NCBI taxonomy): Eukaryota > Viridiplantae > Chlorophyta > Chlorophyceae > Sphaeropleales > Scenedesmaceae > Desmodesmus > Desmodesmus armatus. Next base: position 41,706 of record VIIQ02000245.1, read on the forward strand.
AAAATCAAATCATCATGGTCAGCAGCTGCAGCTGCTTCAGGCCACCGCACACCGACATGGCCACTTCAGGTCACTGTGTTCCAGTCACCTTGCCTGAAATCAATGGCATACAGAACCTTCGCGTTTCGCCTGATGCGTCGCTCAAATTTGCGGCCTGCGCCCGCGTCGACGCAATCGCAGTTATCACCAATCGCTGCATGCCGCCAAAAAAAGAACGAAAGGCTTATCACCGATTATCTCCAGTCACCCATCGCTGCACGCCACAAAGAACTCATGACCAATCACAAATCGCTGCACGCCGCCAACAGACACAATAACGACTCAACTGACCTATCGCTGCACGGTGCCAACAGAAACACCCTGAGCACACGGCGCATCCTGCCCTAACACATAAAAACTAAGCAAACTGCCGAAATTTGATCCATGCTGTCATTCTCCATCGCGCTTTCCTCAGGCTTCAGCCACACGCGCATTCAGCGCACTTGGCGGCCTTCAACGCACTCCCCGGCCAAGACTACCCATGCCCACCATGCCCAATGCTGAACAGCCCGCTGACCCAACCCATGCTGCACGCCGTGCAAAACACCACCACACAAGTGATTGCCGATGGTGCTGATATCACCCAGCGAACATGCCCATCAGCCTACGGTAGGCCGTTGTGGTGCCCCCAGCACTGCGCGGCGCTCTGCATCAAGTCGCCGGCAACACGATCTGCCGTGCAACATTGTCACAAGCAGCTGCATCGGGATTCATGTTGTCATCATTCCTGACATGTCAGCCAGGAGACACACGCACACAACGCCAAACGCCACGACCAGATATCACTAGCATAGTGGCACGGGGCAATGTTCCCCTACTGGGCATGCTTTGGCCCAAGCTGACGCGAAACCAGCAGTACGTAGGTTCGTACTGGTTGCCAGTACTGGGATGCACACGATTAGCGCCAGCAGAAAAAGTCGCGCGACTTCCAGTACCCCGAACGGGCAACTGCCGCCACATGGTCGCTGTCCACATTATCCTTGGCGTTTGCTGCCATAAGATCGGAGTCTGGTGTGTCCTCCCGCCGCACGAAGCAGCAGGCAGGGTGGTGGAACTGCAGGGCACAGAGCCCGTCGATGCACTTTCCACCACACTTGGGCCACCTGACCCCGTAGGAGGGCTGTCCAGTGAGCCATGCAGCAGCTTGGTCGGCAGATGCAGGCACCGCAGCGTCTGGGAGCTGGGCCGTCTCTGTTGAATTGGCGGCAGCTTGCATGGCAGCTGAGTAGTATCCCCGCGGGCGTGGAAGAGATGGATGCCTGCAGCAAAAGCACACCACATTTGTGATTAAGCTTTCACGCTAGGGTGCAATCCTGGTGCATCGTCCTTGCATTCTTCCTTTGCTTACAGGCTGTCAATTTCACAGATAGCACGGTCACTTGCAACGTGAAGCAAGGTGCCTCCTGGGATGGATGCACCGCCGGCATCTGAGATAACTCGCTGGTTTGCAGGTATCAATGAGCACCGTAGCTTGATGAACAACACCCACCACACATAGCCTGCATCCTTGCTTACCATGGGCAGTAAGCACCGTTTGGTCTGGTTGACGGGGGGCAGCCTGCGCTGACACCAGTGCAGAAGGCTTCCGCACTGCAAGCTGATGCAGATCTGCAACAGGCACATACAGCAGCAGCAGCACAAGTAAGGATGCTCAGCAGCAGCCTTGTTCAGCAGCAGCACCAGCAGCATCAATACCAGCAGCAACACCAGCTGCCGCTATTGGACAGGGGGGTTGCATGCAAACTTTCACCTGGCAAGGAGCGAGGTGCTGGCTTGAGACTGAGGCTAATTGCGCAGCATGAGTCGTACTGCAGCATCCTGCTGACATGTGCTGTACCTCCACAGCACAGACATGCACCTGCAGGATGTCGTGTTGGGGGAAAACGCGTTGTCGCTGCAGCATTCGCCCTCGGTACACTGCATTGGCAACGGCAGGGGCAGGGGCAGCACAAGCCATGCATCTTCGGCCTGATGTGTATGGTAATCTCATATTTAGGTAGCTGTACAGCCCTGTCCAGGCTGTTGCACAAGCCTGCATAACAGACCATGATCAGACATGTTGTCTGTGCCGCAGTGTAACACCGCCTTGCTGTATCTGGCAACCAAGATGCCACCAGCCATGGAAACACTTCAAAAACTCACCTGGGGGATGTCCAGCTCAACGATGAAGCTGCGCGTCCGAAAAGGTACCCCTGTAATGAGCTTCGGGACAAGAATGCTGAGTGTGTCGTTGGTCAGGCTGGCTGCAATGGTCAGGCCCAAGGTGGTGTTGAAGTCATCCTGGATGACTCTGAACCGTCCATTGGCTTGGACAAATGCTTCACTGGTGAGGATGTAAGCAAGAGCTTCAGCATCATCAGTGGCGTACGTCAATGTGATGCGCCCAAAGGTCTGCACATCGAGTGTGAATTCTTCTAAACCTTCGATATATGCAAACTCTGTCCAACTGTCCAGGACAGGTATGTCATTAGGGGGACACTCCCGAGTTCCCAAATCCTGTATCTGGCACCCCGCCAAATGCGCCGGCAATATCTGGGTCCCAGAAGTTGATGCCTCCAAACAACATCACTCCAGAGACAGTGGCTCCCTCCAGGGGCCCTGGGCTGCTGGCAGCTTGCATCACTTGAACATCTCCTGCTGCCTTGGACGGCAGCATGGTGTTGGGCGGGTGGTGGGCCCCGCCTGCCCCTGCAGCACCTCCTGTGGACAGCATCAGCAACATACATCAACAGCAAAGGGGTAAGAACAATTCACGCACTGAAGTTGTGTCGATTGTGGTGCACTAGCAGTGCCCCAGCAACATTCGAACAGAGCAGAAGCAGTAGTGCCTGCAGGTACTACTGTAGTGCCTACAGCACAGGACGTCATGCACCAACAGCACCCAATCACCTTCACTCTTGTTGAAATAAGGACCTTTAGCTCCTGTTCGTGCGGTTGCTTCAGCCATGCAGAGCAGGGTGAGCAGGGCGCAGCACAGGACCGCGCGTCTGTACTGAGCCATGGTAGACAGGCGCTGCAATGACGCTGTAAGCAGCCTGTTGAAGCTAGTACTGTGTAAGATAACCAGCTTACAGTGCAGACTGCAGTGCTGCTGCTCTGAGCAGTACACCTATCGCGAAAAGCAAAGCAAGTGTTATCCATTGCCATGCGGGCTATGTATACCGCTTGGATGTAATCGACGTCAAAACCAAAAAAAACGCTGTGGTGAAATTGAAAGGGCACCGTCACCAAGGAAATCGTTTTGTACTTAGTGCATATTGTGCTTTCTCCAGGAATGTGGTCGCATGTTCTCGCATGTTACATCCTGAGCTAGCTCGATGATACAAATATACCCTTCTCAGCAGCAGCGGTGCGACGATATGATGGTTTCAAGCGTACGCACTGTCAAACGTCGACCCAGGTTCTTTACGAGAACACTCTGCCACCCTTGTTTCGTGAAAATTTCTTGCAATGTCCCTTCAAGGCTTGAGGGTCCAAATCAACCTGTACTTAGCTAGTATGTATGGTTATACCAAAAGCATTGGTGATTTGTCACACTCATCCCGCATAAACCGCCTGATCAGTCCTTGCTTCACCTGCCAGGGCTCAAGTGTATGCCACTTGTACATCCCTGATCAGGGGCCTCAGCATTCCCTGGCAGCGCCCTGCAGCTGGGTTGCACTGCAACATGGACAACATGAAACAATCGCGGTTTGAGGTAACATTTGATGGCACTTTGATCACAGTGAAAGGACACGCAAGAGCTGTCAGAGCAATCTCAGCACTGCAGCACTGCACAACGCAAGGCAGCCCGGCCTCAACTCAGCTTATGGGGCCCATGATACATTGCTTTTGTTTGAATCTAGATGAATTTGTCCAGCTGCCGCTGGTGTATCACAATGTTGGGCGGTACATGCAGTGTCGCACGGCACGCTGTGCTGCTTGTGGTGATGATGGTGTCACCCTTTCATGCTGAACATCCTGCCTGTACTGGCCTTGTGGTGACACATGCACAACAAGGCATTTGTTGGCCATGGTGGCACCGCTGCTGCTATTGTGGTTTTGCAAGCAACGTCTGCTGCTGCTGCGGCAGCGGCTGCGGCTGCCGCCATTCCTCTGCTGCTGCTGCTGCTGCCGCTTCTACTGCTGCTGCTGCTGCTGCTTGCCGCTGCAACTTTTGCTGCTACTGTTGCTGAATGGTGAAGCTGGGACATGCTGGCTGGGTTGCTGGGCAGCTGCAGGTGCTGGTAGCTGCCAGGTGTGCCGCTCCGCATTTCCTCATGGTAGCTGTCCCTAGCAGGGCTGCATGTTAAAGCGGGCCGGGTTATGCTGTTGATGGCCTCAGTGAGACCGCACTCAGTTGACATAGTAGACAACATTACAACTCGTCGCGTAGTTCATCTGCCTGCTCCGACAGTCGCTGAATCTCAAGTTCAATCGCGTGCAGCCGCTGCTCCCGCCATCGCAGCATCAGCGCCAAAATCTGCCCATCGGGATCGGCCTGTGCGTCTGTCTCGATCGCGTATATGCTCGCGTCAGCTTTCCGCAACTGCTTCAGCTTCTGCGAGAGCCGCTCCACTTCCTGCCTAACCTCCTCAATGCTCCCTGCACAGCATCAGCGCCGCGGTTCCCAATCAGTTAGTGGCAAGCTCGGCCCTTGTACACTGTACAAATGGGCCATATGCTTTGGCTCCTGAAAGAACAGTCAGGCTCGGCCCTGGATTAGGATTATACAACAGCAGCCTGCACATGTCCACAACACACCAAACCACAGTGCACTTCCGGCAGTGCAGTCAGATGCAGCAATGTCCCTTTTCAATGCTCTTATTGAACCGTTCAGTGCTGAGCAGCCAGCACGACTACTGTACACGCAATCTGTCCCAGCGAGCATGGTGGGTACATGCTCTCTTCTGTGAGCGTTGCCTGACAGCCCATCCCCATTTTTGCCGGCACGAGCCATGAAACTCGACCCCTACTAGTAAGCACCACCGCCCCCACCCCCACCTGTGAATTTGTTGGGCAGAGCCTGGCCCCAAGTGTAGTAGGGTTTGTCCCAGACCTGGTCATACTCCTGGCTGTGCTCTGGACGGTCCATCATGCTTAGCTCCTGCTCGATAGGCCCCGTCTGTTCACAATCAAAGCAGCAGTGAGGTGCGGGAGCAGCAGGACGCTCAGCACACACTGGCAGCAAGCTGAGTAAGAAAACTGAGTAAGATGGCATCTACAAACGAGACACTTATGTCTCCACCACATCTGCGCAGGTGTTTGCATGCACTACATGTTGTGAGGTCCACCATGCTCAACTCCTGCTTGAACTTGTACACCCCAACTGGTGACATTCAGAGCAGCAGCAGCGGGATGTGGGAGCAGCAGGATGTGAGGTATGAGGGAGTGACAGCAGAGAGTCTGGGTGATGCAGCGGCAGCTCCATCCCCTTTCAGTCACACAGTCACAGCGAATGGCAAATAATTTTGACGGAACCCCACCCACCTGCAAGTACCCGTACTGCAGCAATGCATTGTCCTGCAGCAGCAGACCGTAGTTGTTGCAAAGCTCCATCCCCATAGCCACAGGGGTCTCAGCCCTCCACACCAAACACACACCGCTCACACCCCTGCTCTGAACAGCAGCATCCGACGCAGCGCCTTTCACAGGCACCACAACACCGCTTGCAAAGCTGGGCGGAACGTGGGGTGACAGGAGGCCTTCCTCTCGTTGCTTGTTGCCAAGGTCGGGATCGCAGGGCTCCAGTCGGTGGGTGTGTTGGCAGGCATTGTCGTGATTGGCCAGATCGACAATGGGGATCAGGACTTCTCTGTTCCCGTAGGCGAAGGTGCGGGTAGTCAACTGCAGCAGGAGAGGAGGGGAGGGGGTAGAGGGGGGGGGGTATGGTGGGGAAGGTTGTGGCTGTGCAGTGAGCAATGGGCCAGATCAGCAGGGTTGGCAGGCATTGTCGTGATTGGCCAGGTCGACGATTGGCACCAGGATTTTTTTGTTCCCGTAGAGATGGCGCGGGTAGTCAACTGCAGGGTAGGGGGGGGGGGCAAAAGGCAGGGTGAAGGAAAGAAGGTGCTTGAAGACAAGCAGGTGTGTTGGCAGGTGCTGCGATGGTTGGCCACGTCTACAATGGCGCCAAGACCTATTTCTAGAACGTAGGAGAAGGTGGGGTAGTCAACTGCAACAGGGAGGAGGGGCAAGGGGGGGGGGGGGTAATGCGAGAGGTGCGGCGGCATCTTTCAGTGCACTAGTGTCGGAGGTCCCTGCCGGGGCTGGCACTTGGTGGTGCTAGGCACACCACTGAAAAATAAAACTACTGTGCTACTGGAATTGACGGCTGGCTTGCGCGTGATTTCGATCAACCCCACACCTGACCTGAGAGACTGGGGTACGACAAGTTGAAGGCCCTTCGAGGCACCCTCATTAGCCCTTGGCTCGTTGCCTTGTGCTGAGGTTGGGACCTTGTCCCCCAAATACTGTACTGTACTGTACTGTAATGGTGGTGAAGGTTGTGGCTGTGCAGTGAGCAATGGGGGCCAGAGCAGCGGAGTGGGGGCAGTCAAGTGATCATGATGGCTAAGCGTTGACGACAGTTGCAGCATGAGCTTGGGCCAATCATGCTCACGACTGTGACTACACCGCCCCGGGCGTGGCCCCTGTAGCCAGGTTTAACATAAGTGTTTAGCTAAACCCCAACCGGTTGATGTTTCAGCACCACCTGGTCACCAATTGCTGTCAGTCTCATGCAGTCATCAGTTCACCAGGGCCACTCCACGAGCACACAGTTGTGACCCCTTGCCCCCTCGCCCCCAACCCTACCTGCCCCCAAACCACACATACCTCCCGTCCTCTGAAATCCACCCCCTCTCCCCCCAAACACGTCCCAGCAGGGCACCCCATGTGTATGCAGAGACATGTTGACAGCCAGGCCCAGCTGCCTGTATATGAGGTGGGTGGTGGTGTTTTGGGAGGGTGTGTGTGTGGGTGGTTGGAGGTGTCAACTTCGCCACACTCACCAGGACCACCGTGCGCGCAGAGAGAGTCAACACCAGACCTGGCATGGCCTTGCACAAAGAGTGCCCACTGCAAGCAGCCTGGTTGAATGGAGCAAATGACGATGCAAGGGGCATGTCACAACAGCGCCTCCTCCCCCCTTCCGCGCGCCCCCCGCCCCCCCCCCCTCCTGCACACGTTTCACTCACTCACCAGGGCCACCCCATGTGCACACAGGGAGGTGTTGACAGCCAGGCCCAGCTGTTTGTATGCCGGCTGCAGCAGCTGACAGTAATAGTTGGTGTTCTGCTGTATGTCGCGTATGGCCCTCTCCTGAACACACAGCACAATGTGACACACAAACATTTACATACGTGCGAGGTGAACACCGGGACAGCTGGGGGTAACATGTAGCAGCACAGCACATGCAACACACAGCGTGACGTGGCACGCATTAAACGGCACCACAGCACAGCACAGCACAGCACCGCACAGCAAAGGGCGATGCTACCGGCCGCCATGCCACACAAGCAGTCAGCTGGTGGCCACAACGCTGTGACACATGGACAGGATGTCCGGCATGAGAATGCTTATGGTGACGAGCATTTTTGGATAATTACGACGTCAACGTACCGTGTTATTGTCCTGGACAATGGGCAAGTAGGCCTCGGGGATGAACTCCTTATTCACAACCTGACCCAGCTTGGGCAGAGAGCTGCAGGAAGCAACCACAACACATTGCATTGTCACAACTTTGGATGGTTGATGCATTGGCTGGACAAGCTCCCTGTGCCTACATACCAACCAACCCGCACGCATCAGGGCCGCAAGCATGTCTTGTTTGTGGTTGGCAGGGAAGGGGGACTCGAGAGGTTTCTTGATGGTCGGGGAACAAGCCAGAGCTTTGTTTGCACTCTCCTGCTAGTCACGCCTGATGCCTACCGGCTGCACTGGCAAACCTCCCACTGCCCCCCTCTCCCCTCCCCGGACCTTGGGAGCAAAGAAGCATGTGCTGCACGGGACACTTGCCTTGAACCCTGTGATATGGCCACACAGTCCAAGAAGAATAAGTGCCACCAGGTCCAAGCGTCATGCTCCCCTCCCCAGTTTCATCCTACTCCCCCCCCTCCCCAGACATCCTTGTGTTGTGCCCCCCCCTCCCCGCCCCCGGCCCCCGCGCTGGTAGGTGATGAGCACCCGCCAGTACCGGATGCATGCGCATGTCGATGAGTGTCTCACACGACCACACAAACCCACCCCTCCCATTCCGCAATGCCACAGCGCCTGCTACGCCTGCTGCCCCCTTTACTAAAATCCCTTGATGTCCACCTGAAGTAGGGCCATTGCCAGCACTGCATGCTGGTCAATGACTGTCTGACATGGCCACACAACCTCCTATCAATGCCTATGGCGCAAGCGCTTCCTACGCCTGCTGCATCCATTGCTGAATACCATGATGCCTCACCTGAAACAGGGCTGCCAGAAGCTGCCTGGGTCTCCCATGACCACCCCCTCCCCCGCCCCCGCGCTGGTAGGTGTCGAGCCATTACCAGCACGGATGCATTGTAAGTGAGTGTTTGGCATGGTCACACAACCTACCCCTCCCCATTCCGCAATGCCACTGCGCATGCTGCACCTGCTTCCCCCTATCCCACCACTGGCTTTCCAAGTGCTGTTTTACCCGGGACATGGTCATGCAGAAAGCCCTTACAGTGCTTGGCATGCATACACCACAACACCAGACCCCACGACGCAAGAGCTTGCTGCCCCTGCTGCCCATTTGCTGAAAACCGTGTTATCCCACCTGAAGTAGGGCTGCCAGAAGCTGCCTGGGTCTCCCATGTCCAACACCAACTGCGCCCCAGCAGACTGTGGTCGGGGCAGAACAAGAACACGACATTGCCATAGCAACAGCAGCAGCAGCAGCAGCAGCAGCAGCAGCAGCAGCAGCAGCAGCAGCAGCAGCAACAGAAACCAGTCATGCCTTGCCACTCACTAGCCCTGTTGGCAATACCAGCGGCAAGCCAATTGCAGTGCTGGGAGTGCTGGCATAGCATGCGCTGGCTTGTATAAGTGCATGTGGGGGTGGCAGGTCCTGGAGTGCTGCAGCGCGCTGCTGTGCAATATGTGTTGTGAACCTGCTCTGCTGCCCCCCCCCCCCATCACCCACACAACCCCCGCCCCGTCTCCTCCCACCCCCCCTCTCCCCGTCAACCCCCCCCCCCCTCCCCACACCTCGTGCTGGCCTCCGACTGCGATCAATATTTTCGAGGCCACAATGATCATGCAGTGACAATCTCTCCCTACTACACCCAGTGTGATGCATGACAAAAACATGTGCAAGCTGCTGAAAGTGTGACGCCCAGGTATGATTGACATGCAGCACACTGCACCGCGCTGCAGTGAGGGGTACAGCTGCTCCAACTGTCACGCATGGTAAGGTTGGTCAAGCAAAGCTCCCAGGCACAGCTGAAACGCAGCCCACTGCAATCGTGAAGGGGCGCTCAGTTGGAGGGCTGCCGTTCAGTTGAAAAGCGCCGAGCAGCAAACCACTGTGGTGGCATTGATGGCATGGCGCGCACTTGCATTGCATGGATGCCCCACTCGGCAACATATCATTACATCTGACATGTGCAACAATGTTTGTGGAATGCGCACCTCAAAGCCCTGTCCCCATGTGTAGTTTGCTGCATATATCAGCTCCACTGGGAGACTGGCCAGCACATCACCTGGCAGGCAGCAGCAGCAGCAGCAGCACCGACAGGCATTAAGTGACGCTGCCGCTGCAACCACGTCACCGCTGTTGTTGCCAAGTGTGCTGCCGCGGAGCCGCTCCTGCTGCTGCTGCTGCTGCTGGCCTACTATTGTTGCGTTGCAACAGCCGCCACTGCTGACGCTGCAATACTCTCTGCTGCAAGTGCTGCCCCTGCTGCCCTTGCTGATGCTGCGCGCTGCCGCTACTTCTGTACCTGGGCTGTGTACGCTGTGTTGCGCTGCGTCAGCCACCCCTGCTGATGCTGTTGGGCTGCTCCACTGCTGCCGCTGCCGCCAATCTGCTGTTGCTGTGCTGCCGCCGCGATGGCTGCTGCAGCTGCATTGCTGTCACTGCCGCCGCCCGGTCTGCTTCAAGCTGTGCGCTACCGTTGCCACGTCCGCTGCCGCTCTGCACTGCCCTGTGCTGCTGGTGCTGCCTGCCCCGGGTGCCCTTGCTGCCGCTGCGCTGCTTGTGCTCCTGTTGTTGGTCTGTGCACACTGTGTTGCGCTGCGTCAGTCACCCCTGCTGCTCCTGCTGCACTGCCCTCTGCTGCTAGTGCTGCCCTGCTGCTGCTGCGCTGCGCTGCTGGTGCTCCTGTCACTGGGCTGCACCTCTGCTGTCTGCTGTGCATCTGACAGCTGTCACAGCCCAACAACAGGACTCAGGTGCGAACAGCTCCCAGTAGCCCCTGCCATCAACTACTGTCCCGCAGCCGCTGCTGGTGCTGGTGCTGGTGCTGGTGCTGGTGCTGGTGCTGGTGCTGGTACTGGTGCTGGTGCTGGTGCTGGTGCTGGTGCTGGTGCTGGTGCTGGTGCTGGTGCTGGTGCTGGTGCTGGTGCTGCTGCTACTGCTGTTGCTGCTGCTGCTGTGCATTCACACATCTTTCAGACATGCACACCCAGGTGCAAACAGCTGCCAGAAGCACCAGCTGCCACCCTCCGCACATACCTGGCAGGAGGTCTGATGCTGCAAAGGTGCCCCTGCCCTGCCCTGGAACGTCTCTGATAGCTGCATGCACCTGCAACAGCAGGGCAGACACAACAGCAGAAGGAGGGGGATCAGCAGTGCTGCTGCTGTTCTCCAGATACCGGCCTAGATGCTCGTGCAGCTGCTGTTGCTGCTGTTGCTGCTGCTGTTGCCATCACTGCTAGTGTCACTGCTGACACCTGGCCTGGAGTGCTTGTGCTGCTTGTGTGCTGCTTGTGTGCTGCTTGTGTGCTGCTGGTGTTGCGCATCAGCAGCACAGGCATGCATAGCCCGTATGGTTGGCAGGTGCTGCAGTGCTGTGCTCAGATTGCAGCCTCAGTCCGTCAGTCATGCCTCCCCCCTCCCGCCAACCACCACCATGCCGCTGCTGCTGCTACTGCTGCTCACTACATTCCTCCATGAAGGAACCAACAGCTTGGGTTGATTGCAAATTGGAATGTGTGGATAGGACAGCAAAAGAGGCATACACAGCCACAGGCCTGAGCCTACTACACACCTGACCGCCGTTGCTTCGAACCCACGCCAGCAGAGCGTCTGAGGCTGCGTCATGCTGTCCGGGTAACCCGTGTGCATCGATGTCTTGCTGTCCTGCTGCTGCTGCTGCTGCTGTGACTCCGGGCCCTTTTGTTCCTGCTGCTGCTGTTGCTGTGGCGGGAACAGCCTGATGTGCAGCACCTGGCGTCTGCTTTGCTCCTTTGGTTTTGGATGTAAATGAGAAACCCTGTATCCAATACAAAGGTGAGGCGTCACTGCACAAGCGATGCCTGATTTTTCCGAGGGACCAATGCTTTCTGATTGATGATCCAGCTGGGTTATTGCCATGCTGGTATGTGCTTCACCTGCACGTTGACTGGCAGCAGCACCAATAGCAGGCCAATGATAATGGATATCAGTACTTTGTTTGCCACATTGGTGCCTGTGCAACCCGCTTCAACCATTAGAGAGTATGAAAGAGATCAGTCGTGGGGCAAATGATCTGCACAACCAGCTGTCTCGTCTAGACACATAGCAATGCCGTTACGTGCACTATCATGGTATGTTTGTGTCAGCGGACAACCGAACAATACCTGCAAGGGTCATGTGCACGGATCATGGAACATGAAACCGTGCCGTGCGTAGAGCGTACAGCACGCGACATGGAGCTGTCGAATACCTTCACAAAACAACATATGTATGTATCATGCATCTTCGAATCACATGAAGACTGTGCTGGCATTTGCTCATGTACATGCTGGCCGGCCAGCTGGCCGAGGCCTCATCATGACGTTTTTGCAGAGCTCATGCTCAAACAACAGACTGTACAGCTATATACCTGCTTTCAAGCGCCCGGACGCAGCCAGGCAGCAATAGGGGAGGGACCTGTAGGGGGCCGGAAGTGACCGGAAGAAGTGCCACGAGCAAAGCCGGTCAACCATCTCGTTACAAATGCGCCCTCGCACAGCACACAGAAGCATAGTCTAAGACCAAAAAGCACTTACAGCCGCTCCACGCTGTTAACATTGCTTCCTGAATTTGTCAACCGGAGACCACTCGTCTGATCGCTGCTACGGGCGTTTCACAGGTGAGAGGTGGCCTCAGATATCTTTATCTATACACATTGCGTCATTGGGAAATGCTTGCGCGGCCTGATGTGTCTACCACTCTGTTCAAACCACTGCAACTGCTCCATCCCCAGTATCAAATCAGCAGCCACCCGTTCCCCTGCTCAAACGCATCTGCAGCCTCTATGTTTGCATGTCTCCGACTTGTTGCTGCACTTCCAGGCCATTATAGCGCAATCACCACCCCTCCCTCCATCCCTTCTGCTGCTGCAGGACAATCACCAGCTGACCCCACAATGTCCCACAAGCACCTTGCTTCTGCAGCGCTGCTGCTGCTGATCTGCACCACAGCGATCATCACAGCAGCAGCCGCAAATCCTGAAGCCTTCCATTCTGGCCCATCCAACAGTCTGCTCAGGCGTCTGCTGGGCTCCAACTTCCTGGGCCACGGTCTCAGCTTGGGAGGAGGGGGAAGCTCAGGTATGCGCAGCAGTCACACCCCATACTGTCAAACGTTCTCAGCTGTGCAGCAGTCACACCCCATACTGTCAAACAGTCTCGCCTGTGTTGCTTGGGTTAAGGCTATGCAAAAGTTCAGGTCACTGAGCAGCCACACCTCTTCCGTCTGATTCGGTCCTCTGTGAGTTCCAGCCGATCATCGTGCAGGGCAGCTGAAATGCAGCGCAGGGGGGGGGGAGGGGCTTAGGCAAGCAAAGTAGCTAAACCCGAGCCTGTCAGTGCTCTGTGGGCCCCTTCATGAATGCACTGTGTGAGTCAGTTTGTCAGGGTGAGCTCAGGTCTGTCCCCAACCTGCCACATGCCACCCTTGCCAACCAGTGTGTCTACTGTAGAACTGTAAAAGTAGCTCAGGCAGCTTGAACTACAGTGCTGCTGCTGCTGCTGCTGCTGCTGCTGCTGCTGCTGCTGCTGCTGCTGCTGCTGCTGCAGGTGCTTATGCCTCTACCTCACGAGGCCGTGCATATGCTGGCACAGGCTACCCAGGGGGCTATCCAGGAGGCTTCAATGACCCTTACTTCAACGACCCCTACTACAACAGGCCGTGAGTGCAGGCTGCTAGTGATCACTTTGAAGGGTAGCTTGATGGTGGTGACCGATGACTTGACCCCCCCCCCCCTTCCCTCTCTCCCGCGCGTGCGGCGCCAGAGAAGGGTTGTGGATCCAAACACTCCGGAGTGTTTACCACAAAAACAAGACCACGACCCTTCCACCCATTGTAGTCCTACTACAACAGGCCGTGAGTACAGACTTAGATACACACTGTTCACTACTGATTGGCCATACACACAAAGGCCGTGCACTGCACTACAGTGTACAGCCTGCTAATTCAATGTGTGGAGTTTGCGGCTGTGTGCAGCTTGACTCCGCCTGCTACAGCTCGTACCAATACACGTCGTGAGCGCAGGCTGCCATCCTAGGAGTAAGTTAGCACAAGGCCAGCTTGCAGAACTGTCTATACAGTAACCCCTCCCCACCACCACTAGCGCCTCTGGCGTTGCAATAGTGCAGCACAGGTGGTCACCATACCGTGTGTGACACCTATGGGCCGTCGCGTCATGTTGCGGCCATGTTTGGAAAGTGCGAGACACACTGAACTCCCTCTCTCCTGACACGTTGTGTCCCCCCCTCCCCACCTGCCCCTCCTCCCCCCCTGACCCTCCCTCGTCTTTCTGCAGGTACTATGGTTCCCGCAGGGGCTACAACAACAGGAGGCGCAACCAAGGCTTCGGCCGCAGGCTGGCCACGGCCTAGGCAGGAAAGCATACTGGGGAACAGCCCAGGGCAACGGACCACGGGAGAGTCCTCATTCTGCAGAGATCCATCCTTCCTGCAGTGCCAGTGACGTTACCAGGACCCTACTTGATCAACACTTTTTGACCTGACACAACATGTGAATTGACTACCGACCTTGGGTGAGGAGCTGCAAGGGGTGACCTGACACAACACTTTACTACTGACTTCAAGTTGGAAGGATTGGGGCGCAGAATTATTGATTTGCACTGGTGCACACTCGCAGTGAGCAGTGTGTGACCTGGCTGAGAGGGGGACAGGGGGACACTTGGGTGAGGGGAATCGGAGGCTTGAGGGGCCGTGCGGTGGGGCAATGGTGTCAGTGATTGTGTTCGGTCGTCGTGTGTGTTGTGGGCCTGTCTTTATGCACACTCTCTCCTTTGTGACGGGGAGTTGCTGGGCCTGGCTTCCTCGCGGTCTACAATGATATATTGTATCCATCTTTTTTCTGTTTCTTGGCTTCTGCTGCCACAGCTGTAGCCATCGCGGCATGTTTCAGCACGCACGCCGCACTGTTTTGGCTGAGTTTGCTGGCACGCACGCCCAAATCTCGCCGTTTTGTCGGTCGACGTCTGTGGTGCCGCGGCATAGCGGATGAGTGCGCGATTTTCGGTGCCGATCGTGATCACTACCACCCGGCGAGCCTGATGTGCTTCGCGCTGAGTTATTACGAGTACTGTAGATCGCAGTCCAGGCGCTGTTACGCTAGGGGGCTTAGGGGGTGTGGTTTGAAGGCGCACACACACAGCCCTCACCCTCCCTGGCTGCCCCTTCAGCTGGGCAGCAGCAACTGGGCTGCTTTATGGTGGCTGTGCTTGGGGGCATGTGTGGCCCCTAAGCAAATTATATCATGACCTGTGAGGGACCTCTCTTCTTTTGGTGGTTACTCTTTTTTTGGTGGTGGTGCGGCATGCATAGGCCCCTGTTTCTTGGGCCTGTGCAGAGCAAGGCACCGCACTGCCGCTGCAGGCAAGGCCAAAGGGGTTTCTCTTTGGGGCGCCCTTACCATGTGGTTTTCTGTTGGGCTTGCATGTTGGTTTGTCTTGGGTTGCGAACAGGGGTGGGCGAAGCTTTCCCTTGGGGTCCTCTCATTTTGAGTCACTGGTGCGTCTTGTTTTTTTGTGTCTTGGCGTCTGCAATTGTGGATTGTGGTCGAGGCGGGTTTGTTTTGGGGGTTTCTGTTCCCAGGTCTTGTGGTCTTGCCTTGCGTGGGCTGTTGTGGGTAAAGGTTGAACTCTTTCATCTTTGGGCCTCTTGGCTGGGGTCCGTCTTCTTGTGGCTTCTGCTTGTGGTTTGCTTGGTTGGAGGACATGAGGGGCTAGGTTGTTTGGGGTGGGAGGCTTGCTTGGTTTGTGGATATAACGGGGGTGGGTTATATGGGCAGGGGAGTGTCTCGTGTGTGTGCCTTTGGTGTGGTTCTTGTCTCTCTTTTTGTTTCTCTTTTTTTTCTCTCTTCCCTGGGGTCTCTTTTGGTCCTGCCTCTTGGTGCTGTGAGGTGCATAGATTGCCTGAAGGCAACCATGATGTCACCTGTTGCTAAACTTGCTCAGGTGCAGGTGTCAGGCTCGACTAGCGTGCAGAAGGAAGCATGCATCCAGTTCTGCCCGCAACCTGCATTCGTTTTGGCTTGTCTAGCCCCCGGCCCGGGCTGTGGCTGTTTGGGGCATGTGGGCTTGGTGCTGTGCGGTGCGTAGATTGGCTCAAGGCAGTCACGAAGCCAGCCCGGCTGGCAACACGGTTGGGCGGGCTTGATTGCAAGGCACCTACAAGATGATTGTGCTTTTTGTCTGGTGTGGTGGCGTGCGAGGGCGGCATGCTTTCAGCTCTGCCTGCAACCCGCATACGTTTTGGCTTCTGCAGCCCCCTGCCACGGCACCTGCACTCAGTAGTGGCTCGGGCCGTGGCTGTTTGGGGCATGTGGGTTTGTTTGTCCTGCTGCCTGGGCTTGCCCTTGATGACCAGCGCCCGGTACGCTCAGCTGCACGGCTAGATGCGTAGGGATGGGTTACCCAGGAATCCCCTACACCCTAAACCCTAGGCCAGATGTGTATGGGCTCAGCACGGTCTGCCCTTTTGTGAGGGTTCGACCTCAGGTGTGAGGCATGCGTTTGAAGCTTATGAATGGTTTTGACAACATGTACTGGGACTGTCACTGTGCACATGTGCTGGTGCCGCTCAGTGTGGGTGATGGTGGTGTGAGCGCTACACAGGGCACAGTGGTAGTCACGACGGTGTGTGCAATAGGTGCCAGGTTTTACCAGACTTGTGTGGTGAACTGCACTTACATTTAAAGTGCCGAAGGCATATCTGTGGGGATAAACGCGGACATGCTTGACATGCGCTCTCTGCCAGGCCCGTGCACAGACAGGACTGGCACTGACGCACTTGCTAGCTGGGCCAACATGCCTGCCAACGTGCAGGGGTCACCCAGCTTTGTCTGAACTCTCTTTTCTATTGAGAAGTTGCTGTAGGGTAGCTTTGCCAGTGTTGTAGGAGTGTGAGGTTGTTGTGTTGCTATGCACGGGCATCCGTGCCATGTGTCTAGCATCACTGTTGAGTCTACTCACACCACAGTAGCAGACATTTTGTGATGTTCTCACAGTGTGCATACTGTGAGCAGAGTATTGTTGTCAGCGTTGTTTGGTAGTTGTAGTGCAGTCGTGTTTGTGTAGAAGCGTTCAGTACTGTTTCCCTTGAAGCGTCATTGTCTCCAGACGCTTTTGGCCCTGCCTTGTCTCTCTTGCATTCCACATGACTTGAGTGGGTGACGGGGTCTCGGAGGCCAGGGGTGAAAAGGGCGATGTGTGTCTGACATGCATCTCACCCCTTCACATCACACCTCACATCACACTTCTTCCATCCTAGTGTGAGCTTTCAGGGGTGTGTGAGGTGTGAGGTGTGATGTGTGAAGTGTGGATCACACACATGTCACACTTCACGTTGAGGTGTGGTGGGCTTGGGGCTCTTATGCCCTGAGCCACTGCACCCCTGGCTTTGGATCCCTTGTGTGTCGCCGTGCTGACTGACATCTTTTACAGGGGCTGTATGTGTGTGTGTTTGGGGCGGGAGGTTGTGCGGCACACAAGGCTGTCATGCGACTGGAACGAGATGCATAGAGGGGATCGCAATCGCGCGGCACGTATCCCTGTTGGTGGGGTTCGGCCTGTGTGTGTCTTCTCTCTTTGGGCAAGGGTGTTGGCTGTTGCGTGATGCATGCTGGGAGTGCGCTTCAGTTGAAGCGAGCTCCCTTCCTGTTTGAAGTGGTTGTGGATGGAGTGCACTGGCCGTCCGGCCGTGGTGCGGCACCCCATAATGTTTTGGAATAGTTGGTTGTGGAGAGGAGTAGGGATGTCGGCTGTTGTGGTGTGCATCGCAATCCAGCAGCACTGGGGATTGGGGTCCCATTCTGCGCATGTCTTCTGTTCTTGAGCAACACAATTCACTGGAGCACGGTGTCAAAGTTCACTGTTTTTGCCAAAGTGGGGAGAGGAAATGGGTAATGTCGGCTGTTTACAAGTAACAGGTTGCTCGTTGAGGGAAGCACGTTGAGGGTGGGAAGCA
This sequence comes from Desmodesmus armatus, assembly GCA_007449985.2. Classification (NCBI taxonomy): domain Eukaryota; kingdom Viridiplantae; phylum Chlorophyta; class Chlorophyceae; order Sphaeropleales; family Scenedesmaceae; genus Desmodesmus; species Desmodesmus armatus. Next base: position 59,367 of record VIIQ02000245.1, read on the forward strand.
CGTTGAGGGTGGGAACCGGACCCAACCAGCCATCTGCTGCTGCCAGCCTGGAAATGCTGGGGACAGGGGGGGGGGGGGGGCTGCTGTTGTGGGTTTCAAGCCTGTAGCCTACAGCCTATGTTTGGCAAACAGGGACTTGTGGGGTGTGTCTGTTGTGTTTTTGCCTCCATGCTTGTATGGGGTACCCCGCAAAACTGCACCGCCAAAGCAGCGCGTGTATGGTATGTTTGCATCTGCCCTACTGGTGATTCTGGGCTTGCAGCACCCTTTGTCTTTCATCTTCCTTCTTTGCAAACAGATGTGTTGCATGGGCTTGTTGTAGTAAGATCGCAGAGGCTGCATGGGCTTGTGCAGAGGCCATCTATCTTGCAACAGATGCTGCGGCTTGTTTGTAAGTTGGAGCCACCAGACATCATGCCGATGGGTATATGTAGAGCAGTTTTCCACTGGCACTATGTGTGCCACCATTCCTGCCAACACACATGGTGCAAAGAGAGACCCTTGGCTTCACTACTATTGACTGTGCCTGACTCAACTCCAATCAACGGTCACTTGACCTCGCTAGCAACAGCCTCCTGCATTCAAGAAGACAATATGCTGGCTACTGTATTGGAATAAGATCGCAGAGGCTGAAGCTGCCATGTCTGTCAATGAAGGGGAGTGCAAGATGCCTGTGCATGTGCAAATGCGGCTAGACGAGCTTCAATATGCTGGCTAGTGTGTCGCATGCAAGCAGGAAAACTGCACCATATCAAACTGCTGGCACAGTGTGCTGCAGGTCAGTTCTTGACAGTGACCCAAGCAACGTTGCAACACCAAACTTTGTCAGACTGCCAACTTTGCCCCTGCAGATCGATGCAGGAGGGGACTGGTGCCAAGCTGCACTGTATGTTACACACTTGTACAGAGCACAGCGCATCATCTCAGCGCTGCATGCTGCAGCACGCAACCCTGCCAAAAATGACACCATCACCATTCTCACAGACAGCCATAACACTGTTGCAGGAAGTGGCGTGTGCCAAGAGATAGTCAATAAGCACGCTCTCACACCAACCCACCGCCCTCAACAACTGCACAACATGGTGTGCTTCCCTCAACTCAAACGCATCCCACCACAACTTCACCCTTGCTGCAAAGCACTTCTTCATGACAGCGAATGTGTGTTTGCTAGGGCAGTGCGTCGTCAAGGGCATGCATGCAAGTGTTTAGCCGGGGAGGGCGCCGTCCCACTGGCATCATGCTGCTGCTGCTGGCAGGAGTCCTGCGTGTCTCAGCAGGGCCTCAGTGGAGGGGTCACGGCCCCTAAACATCTTGAACACCTCGGCAGGGGGCTTGCTGCCACCCAGCGCCAGCACAGTGTCCCTGCAGGGATACAGACAAGCAGACAGGACACGCAAACACAAAGTTAGTGATGATAGCCTTATAATTTGTGCATATGTTGCTTATGTTGAGACTTTGAAATACCTCCCGGCGCTAGCACATTGTCCCTTCAGCAACGCAGGCAGCAGCCGTATGCAGCAGGGATGTTGTCATAACACTCTGAAATAGTTGACGGTCTGGTTGACAACCTTGCATGCACAAGGTACATGCTGTTTGCTTCAGCATACGAGGTGCTTCCAGGCCGTGTAATGGCATAGAAACTTACCGGCAAGGCACACCATTGGGGAAAGCCCTGCTCCTGCTTTTCCCAAAGAAACGTTCCTTGCACCCCCAACCGATTCACCCTGACACACCTTACTCCATCCAAAGACCACACCCCCAAAAGAGCACCGCACCCACCTGAACTTGCGTCCTGTTGACACAACCGCGTCAGCGTCATCCAAGCCTGCCTCCTCGAATGCGCCGAATGCATCAGCAGACAGCACCTCTGCCCACTTGTAGCTGTAGTAGCCTGCGCTGTAGCCGCCAGCAAAAATGTGGCTGAAGGAGCACAGGAAGCGGTCTCCGGGGTATGTGGGCATCACCTGCACGCATATGATACACGCACACAGTTTAGGGTATAGGGTTAGTGTGTAGGGGTCATGGTTGGGGGTTTGGTGAACTAGATTGAGCCCTACCCAACAAGTTGAAAGAGCCCATCAGGTGCACATGACGGAGTCCTACTCCGCGAATGCAGTTGCAGTGAAGCCTTGCATTGGTTCCTTGCAGAGCAACAACACAAGGACGAGTTATTTTTTAAAACCAAGCAAGACATAGTTAGAAGGGAACAAAGGATCTTGACAATGTCTGTTGACACTATTACACCACCCTGGCCCTTACCTGTGTGCGTGCGGCCACGTGCACGTCCCTGTCAAAGATGCTCTCTCCCGCGCCTGGTGTGTAGTTGCTGTGCAGCTCAAGGTCTACCTGGCTGAAGTGGATCTGCAACAGCAGGCAGTAGGCCAATACAAGACTTACTAGGTGAAGAGGTGGGGTCCATGTGAGAGGGGGGGGGGGGCAAGCATGTCATTGTTAGCGACCAACTTAACCTGTACACCGTTCTTGGCTACGACTACCCCCTGGTGGCAGCAGCGGTAACAGCAGCCCTCAACAACCAACCCCCCCCCCCCCCATGCCTGAACACACACCCAAACCCACCCAGGAACACGTGTGTCTACTCGCACCACAGACCTGCCTGAACACCCACACACCCACACACAAGTACTCCCTCTGTCGACACACCCACACACTGCCCCCCCCCCCAACCTGGCCCCCTCACCCCCCCATCACAATACATGTCAAACCACCACTGACCTGCCTCAGCATCATTGTTGCGCTCCTGAAGGTCTTTGCCGCCTTGAGCCTCTCAAACATGTCAATGGGCAGGGGCTCGCCAGTCTGGTAGTGCTTGGCGAAGCTGTACAGAGTGGGCTTGTCGTAACACCAGTTCTCCATGAACTGGGAGGGCAGCTCAACAGCGTCCCAGTCAACACCCCTGCAGCAAAGACAATAATAAAACAAGGTGAAATGATGCTGCTGCTAAGTGTTGGCAGAGTGGGCTTGTCGCAACACCAGTTCTCCATGAACTGGGAGGGAAACACAACTGCATGCCAGTCAACACCCCTGTGCAGACAACCAACAACCAACATGAGTTTGGAATGTCGCATTCCAGATTGCACGTTGCAATAATATTTTTTGTGGGCTCACCCCCCCCCCCCCTGCCACCATTACACCCCCTTGTCCCCCCCCCCCCGCCTCACCTGATTCCTGCCACCAGTCCCTCGTCCACTGTGGTCATCATGTGCTGCAGGGCGTGGCCAAACTCGTGGAACAGCGTCTCAACCTCCCTGCATGGGCACACACACATAACGGTTCCTAGTGAGCATGCACGAGGCATCTGACAGGAAACAGGTTGTGAGGTCATATCTGGACATCGCCGTTTGTAAGAGTAGTCAACTTTGAATCGCACATTCGCTTGGAATGATGCACTCCCAATTGAACACCTGACTGTCTTCAGGCTGGGTGAGCCATCATGTTGTTATCAATCATGCCATCTACATTATGCAACCCCAACGTCATGCAAACCAACACTATGTGATCCCCCCCTCCCACCTGAATGTCATGAGGCTGGGTGAGCCGTCCACAGGGGGGCTCTGGTTGCACACCATGTGGGCAACAGGCAGGCGGGGACCCTTGCCGGTGGAGGAGGGCAGCAGCTTGGTGCGACCAACAACCTAGTCAGGCAACACGGGCAACACACAAACACAACAACAACTCTTGGTTGGATGCAGGCCGCAACGCGTCTAGCCCCCCTCTCCTCCCCTCCTAAAAGCCGTATTAGAAGCGTCCCGGCCCGCACATACCACCCAAATTCAGGCACTTCCTGATCAGCCTTCAGCTGCCACACCCCTGCATTTGCTGCAATCGACAGGACGAGAAACGGCAGCCCCACCCACCTCAGCCATCCATGCTCCTCCCCTCTTCTCAGCGGGCCTGCTGTAGGGGTCCAGGTAGAAGTAGGCACGAGGCTGGTCACCCTGCACACCACCACAACAAACAACAGCAGCAGCAGCGAGACACAGACAATACTCAGCGACAAATCAGACATATTGTGACATGCTGAGCCTCAGCCTCCGCCACTTATTCGCCACACGAGAACCCACCCTGAAACTGGCTTTCTCCACTCTTCACGACCCTCACACCTTCTGTAAGACGAGGCTGAGAAAACGCAGGGCTGCTGGTTGCATGTACACTTTGCTGTCCAGCACAGGGCAAGCGCCCCCCCCCCCCCCAACACACACACACACACACACACACACACACCACACACACACACACACACACACACACACACACACACACACACACACACACACGTGCTGCTCCTTGCTCCTTGTACTTTCCCTTGTCCTCCCCCCCCCCAAAAAAAGAACACCAAACAAGTGTCGCGTATGTTTCTCACCTGCATGACCTTGAAGAATCGCACGCCAGTGCTCTACCCCCCCCCCGGGCTGGATTCACTACCCTTGTTGTGCTCACCTGCATGACCTTGAAGAAGCGCACGTCAGGGTGCCACACAGGCACCTCACCATCAGCAGCAACAATCTCAACATCAAACAGACGGTTGGCAACCTGCACAGCGGGACACACAGGGGCAGACACATACACACATTCTGCGTCAATGCATGCTGTGTGAACCACTACGGCCAATACTCCCCAAACAATTGCAGGCTGCATATACATAGTGAGTTGGAAGCCCAGCATCCCCCCCACACATACCCAGACCCCCCTGACCTCAAAAGCTGAACCCCCCTGTACAACCATGTACAAACTCTGTCCCCAGTAGCCCACCTTGAACAGGCCGTCCAGCACAGCTGGCAGTGCAAAGTAAGGCCTGAGCTCCTCGTCTTGCAGGTCATACGTTGCTTCCCTCAGGCGCTCATCCCCCCCCCCCCCCCGGGCCCAAAACAACCACACCAAACAGCACCCAACAAACATCAGTGCTCGCCATCAAGAACAGGACCCCCCCCTCCAAAAAAACAAACTCGACCCACCTTGAACAGGCCGTCCAGCACAGCTGGCAGTGCAAAGTAAGGCCTGAGCTCCTCATCCTTCAGGTCGTACTTTGCCTCCCGCAGCCTCTCAGCCCAGTAGGCCACGTCCCACCACAGCAGCTCCTCCTTCTCACCAGCAGCAGCAGCATGAGCCTTCACATCAGCCAGGTCTTGCTGCGGGGGCAACAAGGAGGGGCGAGAGGCAGAGCAAGAAGAGTGTGCGTGCACATGTGAGTCTGAGTGAGTGTGGTGGTGGTGGTGGGGGGGGGGGCAGCGACAGGGTCAGGGCGTGGGATGGGGGTAGGAGGAAGGGGAGGGGCGGCAGAGAGAGGGGGGGGGGATGTCCCACCACAGCAGCTCCTCCTTCTCACCAGCAGCAGCAGCATGAGCCTTCACATCAGCCAGGTCTTGCTGCGGGGGCAACAAGGAGGGGCGAGAGGCAGAGCAAGAAGAGTGTGCGTGCACATGTGAGTCTGAGTGAGTGTGGTGGTGGTGGGGGGGGGGGGGGGGCAGCGACAGGGTCAGGGCGTGGGATGGGGGTAGGAGGAAGGGGAGGGGCGGCAGAGAGAGGGGGGGGGGATGTCCCACCACAGCAGCTCCTCCTTCTCACCAGCAGCAGCAGCATGGGCCTTCACATCAGCTAGGTCTTGCTGCAAAGGCAGGGAGGGTAAGTGGAAGATAAGAGTGGAAGGGTGGAGGGCGCAGGCAGGCAAGGGGGGGGGGGGAGCACGGGCAGCAAAGGGTAGACATGGATGGGCGTTATGAGCACTAGCTCGTGCCAGTAGCAAGAGCACCCCACATTGATGATAATCCAGATCAGTATGCCACACTTGATACCATACCAGCACATTCTGAACACCCAGGTGTGTGTTCATCCCCTACCCCACCTTTGCTGGTTCGTAAGCGTTCTTGCGCAGCTCCTCCAGCAGACCCTCAGCTCCATCAAAGGTGGCCATCTGGGGGGATGAACAGCAGCAGCAGCAGCAGCAGGTGATTGTGCAATTGGGCCATAGCACGTGTTGTGAGACGGTTGTGCGGTGAGGCTCACCCACTTCTGCCTCCCCTCCCCCCCCTTCGCCTCCCTGGACTTGCTAACAACTGACGAATGACTGTTGAGATCTTTGCATCCCAGTCATTGTGCCTCCCTCGTCAAGTCCCCAGCAGATGTTTGACTCCCCCTGCCCCCCAACAGTAACACCGTCACCCCCTACCTCCACGAAAGACCCCCCCCCCCACCCAAGCAAAACCCTACCCACCTTGCTGGCCATAGACAGGTCACTGAAGTTCTTGAAGCCCAGAATCTGTGCCTTCTCATGCCTGAGTGCCAGAATCTTGTCGATGATGGGGGTGTTGTCCAGATCACCCTGGGAGGCACGGCTGATGTACGCCTTGTACATCTCCTCACGCAGGGACCTGAAAAAGGCGGTACAACGCGACAACCATGATCGTTGTTGTGAGAAGGGCGCGGGAGACGAAGGCGCAATATGCGAAATCACGTGTGAAAGCGAAAGGACTGGAAAGGTGGCCAAACGCCCGGGGGGGGGGGGGGTGATGTACGCCTTGTACATCTCCTCACGCAGGGACCTGGAAGAGACAGTACAATGTGGCGACCATCATTGCTTGTGAAACGGCAGTGTGGTGGGGGGTGGGGGGGTGGGGTGTACAGGACCGTTGCTCGAACAACATAAGTGTGAGAGCCGAAGGACTGTACAAGGTGGCCAAACAAAGACCACATCTGGTCTGCGGTGAACAGCCAGGGGCCAGCAACGCCCCCCCCCCCCCCCCCCACACACACACACACATGAAGCAATGGATCACTCGCAAGCCTGCACAGCCAAGACAGTGCCCCCACCACCACCACACCACCACCCAAAAATGACCCACCACCGGAAAGCACCCTGTGGCAAAACCCCAGAGCACCACCCCCACCTGTTCTTGGCGTGTGTCAGCACAGGGTAGTAGCTGGGGAAGTCGAGTGTGAACAGCCAGGGACCAGCCTCAGCTGTTGCCTTCTCATGACCGGCTGAGCGGGCCTGCTGGGCAGCCAGGCCCAGGGCTGTGGCAGGCAGGCCGTCAACATCAGCAACATCGGTGATCAACTTCTTGAACGCCTGTGTATGACAACAGACACAGTGCATGCGGGGTCAAAAAAACAAACAGGGACACGTACAGTGTGAGTGCGCCGGAGGGGGGGGGGGGGGGGGGGGGGCAGGCCCAGGGCTGTGGCGGGCAGGCCGTCAACATCAGCAACATCCTTGATCAAATTTTTGACAGCCTGTGAGGAGCACATGGAGAAAAAAAAGCAAACAATGAGCCACTGCATGTACGTCACCAACACACGTCCCCAGGGAGACTTGACATCACCCACCGTACCCCCCTCCACACACACACACCCCACAGGCCGCCGTCACTCCCCCCCCCCCCCCCCCCCCCCCGACGAACCCCCCCCCCCCCTCACACCTTTGTTGCGTCCAGTACGTTGTTGCTGAACTTTGTTGACAGCTGTGCCAGGTCCTGCTGGATGGCGTTGTACCTCTCCTTGGCCTCACCCTCAAGGGAGACACCCCCCAGCACAAAGTCACGCAGCTCCAGCTCAACAACACGCTGCTGAGCCTCACTCAACTTGGACCAAGAAGGGCCGTCCCTGCAGGCCAGAAGGGGGGAAATGTAAACGTGTGTGGGTTTTGTTGTTTTGGAGGGCAGGGGGGCTTGGAGAGGAGGGGGTCTCAGCTCAACAACACGCTGCTGAGCCTCACTCAGCTTGGACCAAGAGGGGCCGTCCCTGCACGGGACAACTGCACCAGCACAAGCACCCTTGCCCAGCAGGGGAAAATGTAAAAGTGTTGTCTGCTACAGGGGCTTGCTCTGTGACAGCGACAGGCCCCCTCCCCCAAATCAGGACTGCTTTGCACACACATGCGACCCTCCCATTGGCCCACCTTCCCCCTCTCCAAAACCGCACACGCTCATGTGTATCACTAAGCGCCCACCTGAGTGCCTTGTATGCCTGGTACAGGGGCTTGCTCTGTGACAGCCTGAGGCCCAGTGCAACATTCTCAGGCTGCACCTCCTCAACTGCTGCACGCAGCTCTGGTGAGTCCTGCACTCCCTTCAGGTGGCTCACAACACCCCAGATGCGGCTGTGCTTGTCGGTAAGCTTCTCAAGGGGCTGCACCAGACCCTCCCAGCTGGGCTCAACTGTAAGGGGGAGCGCAAAGGGGGGGGGGGAGCACAAAGGACAGCACAGCATGTCAGAAACACTAGTGGTGCAAAGGAGGGTGCAGAATAAGAGCTTTCCACGCTGTACGTGTCAGCTGTACGCATCTTTGCCGAAGGCGAAGAGGCCGGGGGGGGGGGGAGGGTACGGATGCGGCTGTGCTTGTCAGTAAGCTTCTCCAGGGGCTGCACCAGACCCTCCCAGCTGAACTCAAATGTTATGGGGAGCGTGGGGGGGGGGGGGGGCAGCACAAAGGACCACACAGCATGTCAGAAACACTAGTGGTGCAGATGAGGGTGCAGAATAAGAGCTTTCCACGCTGTGCGTGTCAAGCTGTACGCATCTTTGCCGAAGGGGGAGATGGGGGGGGGGGGGGACGGATGCGGCTGTGCTTGTCGGTGAGCTTCTCCAGTGGGTGGGCCAGACCCTCCCAGCTGGGCTCAACTGCGAAGGAGGGGGGGGTGAAATAGGTGGGATAGTACGAGAGTGGTAAGGGAGCAAGGAAAGGCAAGGTCAAAGAGCGAGCAGGATGCAGAGAGCTGCAGAGCCAGGGCAGCAAAATCGGGTGTCTCCGGAAGCAGACATGCCCCAGCTATTGACCCCAGGCCCCAGGGACCCTCAAGCTCCTGCACTCCCTGCATCACAGCATGCGCTCTCCCACACGCCGGCTGGGTGCAATCCTGTGTCGGTAACACACCTGCTGCCTCCAGAGCGTCAAATCTGCGTACAGCTGCTTGAAGACCATGCCCTCCCCCCTTCCTGCTTGACAATGCATGCAAGTACACCCTCCCGCTTCCCACCAAAACACTCACATCCCACCCTTTGACCTCACTCCTCTGACTGTACAATTGTATAATCGCCTTCTCCCAAGAAATGACATACACACACAATAGTATGCCAACACACCTGATGCCTCCAGAGAGTCAAATGAACAGCAATGGCAGGAACACCCTCCCCTTTTTCGCCATAAAATAACTCGCACCCTACTCCACCATCTCCATAGTCACCCCCCCCCCCCAAAAAAACAACATCAACACACCTGATACCTCCAGAATCAATCTCTGCGTGCAGCTGCTTGAACAGAGCGCGCATGCCCGCCCCTCCTGCTTGAAAAATGCACAGACCATGCCCTCACCCTTCCCACCTAGCATTCTCACACTCAATTTCACTACTGACACCCCCCTCCCCACCCCCGCCCTGGGCGCATCGCCATCACCAATAATATCAACTCACCTGATGCCTCCACAGCATCAATTTCTGCGTGCAGCTGCTTGAACAGCGGCACACACATGCACCCCCCCCCTGGCCAGACACACGATCTACCCCCCCCCCTCCCCCCGGGGGGACACACACCCCACACAAACACACCTGATGCCTCCAGGGCGTCGATCTCTGCATGCAGCTGCTTGAACAGCGCCCGCATGCCCGGCACCACATGCTCCGCCTTCACCTGGTCGTACAGCGGGAACACAACCTCCTGCAGGACAACACATATGCAGATGCAGGAAAACAGGTCAGCACGGCATGTCACAGCAGCAAACACATGCATGCACACACCATGTGATGCTGCAGCATGTGAGCATCAACGCTAGTACAGAAACGCAGGCGGGCACAACCTCCTGCAGGACAGCACATGCGCAGATGCAGGGCCACACGTCAGCACGAGATGCCGCCACAGCAGCATGAGATGCCGCAGGACAGCACACAAGCAGATGCACTAGACACGTCAGCACGGCATGCAGCAGCAGCAGCAGCAGCAGATACATGCATGCATGCACAAGTGAAGGTTTGCTTGCTGCATCCGTGTGTGCACCAGAGCACAGGACAAGACTGGAAGGCAGGCATGGCATGTGGCCGCTCTGAGTGCAGCTGCTGCCTGTGCAGTGCGCCATCAGCTGAATCATGTGACAGCAGCGCTAGAATAAGCCATGCTGATTGATTCCAGTAGCTCTTTCTAGGTGCAGTGGCAACTACTTGCGCTGCATGTGAGAAGCTTGGCTGTTCACTAGCTCCAACCAGAAACACCAAGCATTGCCCCGCCCCTTGTGATCACGTTGTACAGCATCCCATGCTCCCACTGCTGCTGCCAACCAACCAGCAGCGCACACACCTTTCTGATATGCTCCCTCGTCACGTGGGAGCATATCAGAAAGGTGTGTGCGCTGCTGGTTGGTTGATGGCAGGTCAGCATCACACCTGCCTCCCTGCCCCAGGCATACCTAGGAGCTAACAGCTGCGAGAGAAGATGCATTCTTATACCCATACCACGTGCTTTCAACAACCAGAACTTACCGCCAGCAGGGGGTTGTTTGCTGCTGCAACCTCGGGCTCTGCAACTGCAGGTGCAGCAGCCTTAGGAGGTGCTGCTGAGTCTGCCATGCCTCGCTTGATCGCTCCGAAGGCTGGAGGGGTCAAAGCTCCAACGGATGGCTGCTTGCTGGCTGCCTTGCTGTCTGGCACAGAAAGAGGACGACGTGCTCCAGAGACCCCAGCACTACGAGCAGCACCACACACGATTCTCCTGGCAGGGGAAGAGGCTACGCGCGCACCAGAGTGCGAAGCCTTCAAGAGCATGTCTCAGGAGGTGGGGTTTGACACGACCTGCTGGTGAATTACGTTTGGGAGGTTCTGGCAGATCGAGATGGAACAACGCCAACCGAGGCACAACTGGCAACAACAACTATTGCGAAGCACAACTCATTCAACCTACAACCAATACTACGCCAATGCAGGCGTCCAAGAAACAGCGTCATAGAGCCAGCCAATTGAACAAGCTGTCACTTGGGGCTGTGGTGGAATTTGTGGAGCACGATTACCACTTACCCAGGCCTGCATTGCACATGCTAGCATGCCCTATACTTCGTGGCACATACCAAACAGCACACGTATTCCTCCCAGGCCCCAGGACACTCACCTTGCGTCCTCTGCACCCGCCAGCCAGACAGCCAGCCAGCACAACACATGCACACAGGACAGCAGGGCAGCAGCAATTCAGTACATGCAACATCCTTTTGTCTATTGTGTTTATATGCACATGAATTCGAGAACTTTCCAGCCTTACTAGCAATTCGTGTGAGACACTGCCATCACTGTGTGTCCCAACTGGCTGCATAACCTGGAGGAGTGGTGCATTACGCAATTGCTACAAGCTTGCGCCGTGTCATGATCCTTGTGGAGGGGTGGGAAGGGGCAGCCTAGGTGGGTGGTGTTATGAGTGGGTTCATGCAAAGATGCAATTGAAGGGGGGGGGGGGGGGGGCTGCACTGGCCCCGGCATGTATGTGGCATGGTTGTGTAAGAATCGGACTGATAAGGTGGGGAAGTTGATTGGGGGACAATGATGCCTTGCACATCTGAAGCCTGCGCGGACCAATCGAAGGGGTGGGGTTGCAGTGTAGCTTTGTTTCCAGAACTGGTCAGCTGCAATGCAAGCAGCACTCTACTGCAATTGCCGCGTATAAGTTGTACATATGGGTCGTGGCGTTGATTGCCGACTTGAATCAATTGTCATCAGCACATGGGTGGTGGACAACCCGCAGGCCATCAAGCCAGCCAACATCAACAGTGGGACCCTCCAGTGTGCAAATCTCGCAAGACTGGTAGCGGTTCATCGACCCCTCGCTCTCTTCAAGTAGAGAGTGTGAAGCCAATCAAAACTGCACCAGCGTTGCAAGATTTGGCAGACTGGAGGATGTCCCCGTTGGTACTGTTTGGCATGGTGGCCTGGCAAGGAACGACCGACTCAGTCTGCTACTTCGAGTACTACACCCTTGCCGCATTGGCAGTATGTGCGGGGGGGGGGGGGGTACGGTCCATCTTCGCCCCAGATTGTGCACGGCGCAGTACTGCGTTGGATTTGCAGCCATATCAGAGGTTGCAGACAACAGCTCTCCACTGTCCAATCCCCCCCCTCCCCCAACATCTTCTCTGCGAGGCCGCTCGCGGCCCGGGGGGGGGGGGGGTATTCCCTATCCCCACCCTCACTACTTCCCAACACCAGCACCTTGCAGCTATACCTCAACCCTGAGCCCGAGGGGTGCCCCCCCCCCCACCCCTCACATGTGAGCTGCATGTCATTGCTGGCAGTGACTCAACCGCCTCCTTGTCGATTGAGCCCAGCAGCAGTATGGGGACGGAGGAAAACGGACTAGGAGATGGGGGGGGGGTGCCTGGTGGGAGGGGGGTCACTGCATGGTCTCCGCATTTCAAGGCTTACCTGTGAGCTGCATGTCACTTGCTGGAAGCTGTGATTCAATTGCCTCATCATGGCACATAAGTTGCATTTGGTGTGGTGTGTGTGGGTGTGAGGTGGGGGGCAGACTGCGGGATGGAGGGGGCCTGCTGGGAATGTCTGCCTGTGCTCACCTGTGAGCTGCATGTCGTTTGCTGGCAGCTGAGACTCGATTGCCTCATCCTCCATTGAGCCCACCATGCTGGTGGAGCCCAACACCTGGGCAACAGTCTCCTCAAGGGTGGAGGGGCTGTGAAGGGAGAGGGGGGGGCAGCAGCAACAGCAACAGCCGCAGGCGCAACAACAACTACGTCAAGGCATTGTGTGCACATTGGATCAGTTGAGGGGGGGGGTACAAGTCACTAGCTGAGCATTTATGGGGGCAGAGGGGGAGGTTGTTACAAGTGGATCTAGGCTAGTGTTGTCGCTGCGTACATAGACACCTGGGCAACAGTTTCTTCAAGGGTGGAGGGGCTGAAAACAGGAGGGGGGGGCAGCAGCACGTGGTGGCGGAGGGGCAATATCAGCAGCATCAGTAGTCATTGCGTGATGGCGGGGCAGCAGCAGTGGCGGCAGACGCGCAATTCAATGCCAATTTGTTCTCTGAAGTGCCATTGCTCTCACGCACCAGGGCACCCAAGTACAGCATGCGGATGGGGTTTACGCGGGGGGGGGGGGGGGGGCTGTGTAGTTGAAGGTGTGAACTGACAACTTGCGCTGTGCGTGCGCCTGTGTTGTCAACATGGCCTGCTATTCATGGGATGTGTTCACTAATTTAGCACATTGTGCAGTGCCAGGCACATTCAATGCTGTGGCTGTGCTGCAAGACCTATACTTTTCTTGTAAAGGTTGACAATGGTGTTTGTGCCAGCTGCTGTAAGGGCTGTCTGCTGCTGTGAGGGCTGTCTACGCTGGTGATGGGCCATGGGTTCCCTGCTAGGGCAACGAGGCATCTCATCTCTGCTTCATGGTCGTTTGTGCTGACTTGCAGAACTTCATGCGCTGTGCCTACTAGGCCCCATCTTGCTCCCAATGGATGGGGACTGCCAGCTGCTGCTGTGGGTCTACGAATATGCAGGACACTCTCTTAATGCTGCTGCTTGGTTTTACACTCGGTTTGGTGTGCAAGGGACCTGTTGTGCTGTTCACAGCGTGGTCTGCTCTGCTCAACTGCCTCACCCACCTGACATACTGCTGTGCAAGGACGCAGCTGGCTCCGAGCAGGACTGCCAGAACCGCTGCTGCGCATCGCACTCGCCCAATGGGCTGACTGCTGACCCTCATGCTGCTTCGCACGAGCACAGACTCAAGTGTACTGCTGCTCTCCTGCTGCTAACACTGCTGCATGTGCCAAGAGCGCGGCCAACCAGCCGTAAATACGGTGGAATGCTGATGCTTGAACGTATAGTTTGAAACGCGTCCTGGGCAGGCTCTGCAGCTGCTCTCGCGGCTCTAAGAGAAATTAGGTCCGGAGCTGTGCACAGGCAACTTCCACTCAACACACACGACTAAACACAGCTCCAGTTCATCAGACAAAAGTGGACATATAGGCTACGTGTTGGTCTTATCACATCACCTCAGAAAGTGTTATCTTGAGCGGCAAGAGCAGATAGTGTAGCCACTCAAGCAGGCGACTTGAGGTGACAGTGCTGACATAATATTATTCTGGAATCAGTCACTTTTAATGTTGACGGTTGCTGAGCTGCATCGAAGACCAATCTGTCATGGGCCATGAACATGACATGTGCATGGTTGGCCACATCCCACAACTTCTGGGTGCTCACATGCTTGATGCAATGGGAACGAAGGAGGTGATCTGCGTTGAGCATCCTTCAATAGGGGGGTGCGACAACAACACACGACGACAACCGGACTCGCTAATAAAGAGATGTGACAATCTGCACAGTGACTGTCCGTGCAGTGATATTACTGCTTAAGCAGGAGCACAATCCAACATCGCCATTGAAAGAGAAACTCCATCCCTGTTGTTTGTATGATAACTGCCAGACCAAACCTCACAGCCAACACATCTGGAACATAGCAGATGCCGCAAGCAACACATATGCGCAAGCATACACACCCATGCACGCTCAAGCCCAGTGCACTTATAGATTCCACAAACGCACAGTGCACAGTGCCGTTGGCGACGCAACTACCAGTAAGCACAATTGTGCTTGCAAGCAAAAGTATGTCACGGTGTGTCCCTGCCCTTGAAGCGTGGGCGGGGGGAGGGGGGGATGAAACTGTGCATAAGTGCACCTGGACTGACTGCAAGCTGCACTGTGGCACCCCCACTGACATGCAGGGAATATTTGTCGCAATGACCAAACACGCCGGCCCACAGCAGTCAATCTGTCAAGACACATGTCTCAGCCACGCAACGTCTCATGACACTTCCAAATTAGTCACAGCAGCTGGTTGAACCTGCAGTGTCTGCCCTCATGCTAGTGGTGGCCGGGGCACTGCTGAGCTGGCAGTAAGTCAGGTTGTCAGTGATACCCACAACAGCCATACGGTAGCGACACAAGACAATTTCAAGACTGAGTCAGTGGACGACAGGCCACGTGGCTCATTCCACTCAATGGTGACAAGCTGCATGAGGCCCGCCTCATCTTTCACACCTTTACAAGCACACCATGTGATTTCTTTGGCAAAGTCTGTCATGTCACATGACACGCGGGCTGCATGGTGGCACCCGTTGGCCACCTTCTGTGGCCTTGCAGCTCACCCAGCCAAGTGTAGTGTGCTTCATAGCTACAGGTGTGATTTGATTTGAAGTCCAACACAAGCTCCCATGCAGTGCTGCAGTGCTGAGATCGCCCTGATAGCTCTTGCATGTCCTTTCACTGTGCGATCGAATGATACCTCAAACCGCAGTTGTCCATGTTGCCCAATGTTGTCCGTATTGCAGGGCAACCCAGCTGCAGGGCGCTGCCAGGGAATGCTGAGGCTCCTGATCACGGATGTCCTTGTACAAGGATGTATGTACATGTGTACATCAATCAACTTGCAAGCTACTGGTGTAACTTTGATTTGATTTGATTTGAAGCCCAATTGGGCCCTGGCAGGCGAAGGAAGGACTGATCAGGCGGTGTATGCGGGATTCAGTGTGGCAAATCATCGATGTTTTTGATATATCTGTACATACTAGCTAGGTACAGGTTGATTTAACCCTCAGGGGACATTGCAAGGAAATTTCACGGAAGCATTGGGTGGCAGAGTTTCTCTCAGAGAAACTGAGTTGACCAGTGACGGTGCGTACCGTTGAAACCATCATCTTGACGCACCGCTGCTGCTGAGAAGGGTACATTTGCATCATCGAGCTAGCTCAGGATGTAACATGCGAGAACATGCGACTACATCACTGGAGTAAGCACAATAGGCACATACAATTCTTTATTTCAGAACGATTTGCTGGGTGACGGTGCCCTTTCGTGTTACCACAGCGTTTGCTTTGCTTTTCGCGATAGGTGTACTGCTCAGAGCAGCAGCACTGCAGTCTGCATTGTAAGCTGGTTATCTTACACAGTATCAGCTTCAACAGGCAACTTGCAGCGTCTCTGCAGGGCCTGTCTACCATGGCTCAGTACAGACGCGCGGTCTGCTTCGCCCTGCTGACCCTTCTCTGCGTGGCTGAAGCTACCGCACGAACAGGAGCTACATGCCCTACATGCAACAACAAAACAGGTGAGAGGGTTCATGACGTCCTCTGGCGCTACACCAGCTGCAGGCCCTACAGCAGTAGCTGCAGGCACTACTGCACTACTTGACGGTATCCGCAGGCCCTACAGCAGAAGCTGCAGGCACTACAGCACTACAGCATTACTTTACGGTAGCTGCAAGCACTACAGCAGTAGCTGCAGGCACTACTGCTTCTGTTCCGTTGCATACCGTTCCATTGCATACCTAAGGCACTGCTGATGCAATCAATCAAGGTACTCAGTACATGGTGTCTGATTGGTGCACCTCTGCTGTTGGTGTATGTTTCTGTTGTTGTTTACATGCGCACAGGAGGTGTTGCAGAAGCAGTCAGGGCACACCACCCGCCCACAACCCTGCTGCGCAGCATGCCTTCCCAGCAGGCAGCAGGAGACGTCCAAGTAGTGCTTGCTGCCAGCAGCACAGGGCCCTTGGAGGGAGCCACTGTGTCTGGAGTGATGTTGTTTTTTGGCACCAACAAATGGGACAAAGACCAGGCCCCCAACAATGTACCAGCAACAGGATTTGGAAACTCGCAAGTGTCCCCCCCTAACAACATACCCGTCAGGGACAATTGGACAGAGTTTGCATGGGTTAATGGACAAAATAGCGTCAAAGCCAATGTGGAGACCTCAGGGCTCATCACATTGACGTACGTCACTGCTGCGATCTCCCCCATAAATTACACCCTCACCAGTTCGGCATTCGTCCAAGCCAACGGACAGTTCACCGTCATCCAGGATGACTTCAACGCCAAACTTGGCTTGACCCTTGAAGTCAGCCTGACCAACGACACACTCAGCATTGATGTTCCGGGCTTTTCTGGATCCACACTTGTGACGCTGGACTACATCATCCAGCTGGATATCCCCCAGGTCAGTTCAGCTGTGTCTAGACAAAGAGATCTCTTTGGCTGGTGGCGTCTTGGTTTCCGTATACAAGGCAGCTGTGCAGCCTGCAGGCTCACAATGTTAAAACTCTTTCACTACCTGACGGAGTGACACTGTGGCACAGTCAACCTGGCTGATAACTGTTTAGCTATGCATCACTGTGTGACTGCCTGAACCAGGCAGTACCTAAACCACAGATTACTCACCAGGTGTACATCAGGCCGGATATGCATAACCGTTATGCACAGTGTGCTGCCCCTGCCCCTGCTGTTGCCCTTGCCCTTGCCAATGCAGTGTAATGAGGGCGTGTGCTGCGGCAATAATGCATTTGCCCCCAACACAACATCTTGCAGGTGCGTGTCTGTGCTGTTGCAGGACATCACATGGCAGTGGGGTGCCACCCGCAGAGCAACACGACTCATGCTGCACAATTTGCCTCAGTCACAAGCCAGCATTGCTACGTGACCTGCACCAGCAGGCACAATGCTTCGTCAATGCAGCCACAGTCTTGATTGTCTGCTAGACACTCTCCTGCTGACTTACGGTTGATTTTGAAGCTGCTGGGCGTACATGGAGTGCTCCAAAAGCTGACACGCACTACAGCATGTTGACACATTCCACCGTAGGGTGTGCATCGAATAGGTGATTGGGGATCAGGGTTTAGGCCCAGTGGCTGATGCATGCATGTGTAACTGTGACGGATGACTCACGAGATGCTGTGTGTGTGTTCACTGCAGGGATGCCTCAGCTTGCAGCGCTGAAACGTTCTGCTCGGGTCACAGCGCAGACTGCCCGGCAGAGCAGTTTGCACCCAGGACACAGTCATGCAGGTAAGGACATTGACTTAGACATAGACATATACACGGATCATGCCCTGACGCAGGCTTGAAGTGAACGTTTTAGGCATGCAACCCTCTGTACATGTTGCGGTTGCGGCTGCTAGTGCTGCTGCTGGTGGTGCTGGTTCTGCTGCTGCCGTTGCTGCTACTGCTGCTGCTGCTCGCTGGGTGTAGCCCTGGGCCTGCCGCTGTGCTGCTGCTCATCAGGAGTCATTTGCAGCAACACCCCATCCTTGCGTGTGTTACTGCTGGTGTCTAATCCACCTGTGTGTGCTGGGTGTGTGTCTGTTGCAGGCCTGCATCAGCTTGCAGCGGAGAAGCCTTCTGCATGGGTGACAGCGCAGACTGCCCGGAAGTGCAGTTTGCACCAAGCACACAGTCATGCAGGTGGGGGCATTTACAGACAAGTATTGCGCCTTGCCATTTGAAGGTTTGCATGCAACCCCCCTGTCCAGCTGCGGCAGCTGGGGTTGCTGCTGGTATTGATGCTGCTGGTGCTGCTGCTGAATATGACTGCTGCTCAACATCCTTGCTAGTGCTGCTGCTGCTGTATCACCCCTGTGTCTGTGTCTGTTGCAGGCCTGCATCAGCTTGCAGCGCGGAAGCCTTCTGCTCTGGTGCCAGCGCAGACTGCCCCTCATCAACCAGACCAAACGGCGCATACTTCCCTTGGTAAGCATGCATCGTGGGCCCTGTGTGGTGGGTTTGTTTGCTGGTACCAGGACCGGTCCGCGGTGCATTGTGGATGCATGCACTACGGACCATCTGCGGGCTGCGGACTGCACAAGTTGCACGGCAAACCCAGTATGCAACATAGAAGCATGGCCCCCTGGTAATCTACCAAACACATAGATGCAGTCAACTTGACTTCCAGGAGTCAAGAAATCCACATGCTTCATGTTGCATGTGACTGCATTGCCCGTCAGATCTCATACGAAGGAAGAGGAAGAAAAGCAGTAAGCAATCTGCGTCATCCTGACGGCTTGCTCTATACTGTGCGTGTGCTCGTGCTTTTGCTACAGGCGCCCCTCTCCTCCACGCCCGCGGGGATACTACTCCGCTGCCCCGCAAGCCGCCGACAATTCAGCAGAGGCAGTTCAGCTCCCCGACATCACAGTGCCTGCGTCTGCCGCTCAAGCTGCTGCGTGGATCACTGGCCAGCTCTCCTACGACGTCAGATGGCCTGAGTGCGAGGGGAAGTGCATCAAAGGGTACTGTGCACTTGAGTGGGATCACCCGGCATGCTGCTTTGTACCCCGCCGACATATGTCAGACCTCGGCTCCACATCAGCTGCCCCCAAGGATACCCCAGACAGCGACCATGTAGCGGCGATCGCCCGCTCGGGGTACTGGAAGTCGCGTGACTTCTACTGCTGGCGCTAAGCATGTGCATCCCAGTACTGGCTGCCAGTACCAACCTACGAGCTGTTGACAAACAAGGCTCTTGGGCCGTACCATGTTCAAACAAACAGTAGTGGGTGTGCTACCAGTGCAGAGGGTTTTCTGTTTTTTTCACATAACGTTGGATGTGTGCATTCTTGCCAGCATGGCAGGAGTGGTTTACAGCGTGGGTTGTGATGCGGCAGCATGTGAATTCTTGCATACTATGCAGCTGTTGCTGCCGGGTGACTGATGTGCGCAGCGCTTACTTGATGCACCACAATAACCAGCTGGTCACTTGCCACCTGAGCGTTATCTGCATCAGCAGGAGTCCTGTGGGTATCGAGCATCTGTGCACCGTGTGCACACCACGCATAGTTGGCGTATGCTTCTGTGGGGAAGTGTTGAGTGTGCTGTGGCAGGCACGCAGTGTGGTTATGCTGTGTGCACAGCGACAGCATGAACATGGTGGCACCATTGTCTCTTTGTCCTGTGAGTGGTTTCACCCTACTCCAACGTGAGTGGTCGGCAAGTCAGCATGGGCCAGCAACCATTCGTCATTGCCCTGAGCAGGTTGTCGGCTACAACGCTTGGCGAACGTTGACTGACCAGCACACGTGTGTTGCGGTACTTCGCACCGGGTTGCAGCATGGGTTGGCTCAGCGGGCTGTTGAGCATCGAGCATGGTGAGTAGTGCTGGCCGGGGGAGTGTGTCAAGGCGTCAAGTGCGCTGGATGCGCGCGTGGCTGACGCAGTGAGGGGAGCGCGATGGAAAATGGAAAATGACGGCATGAGTCTTTGTTAGGCAATGTGTTAGTGTGTTTAGGCAGAATGCGCGGTGTGCGCAAGTTTTCTGTGTTGGCGGCGTGCAGCAATTGGTGAATGGTGATGAGTCATTATGTTGGTGTTTTTCTGTTCGCGGCGGGCAGCGATTGGTGATTGGGATGAGTTTTTCTTTAGCGTGCAGCGATGATGTTTGATGATAGGTTTTTTCGTTCTTTTTTGGGCGGCATGCAGCGATTGGCGATAATGGCGACTTTGCCAACACGGGCGTTTAGGGTCCACGGGCGTGTGCCGCAAAGTTGAGCGAGGTAATTAGGTTGAGCAGAGGCTCTGCATGCCATTCATTGCAGGCAAGGGTGCATGGAACACAGCGAATTACACCATGCCGGTGTGCGGTGGTCTGCAGCAGCAGCAGCAGCAGCAGCAGCAGCAGCAGCAGCAGCAGCAGCAGCAGCAGCAGCTGCTGCTGCTGATGATGATTTATGACTCATTATTGAGGTTGTCATGTTTCGTCACTCCAAGGCAACCAGATGTTGTGTGTTTGGGCGCTGACAAGTGGCCGGTCACTTCAAGGGTTGCCTCAGTGAAGCACCGCAAGGCTCTGTGGGGGAGCCATGCTCTTTGTTGCAGAGAGTGTGTGTTGTGATGTTGTGTGGCTCGAATAAAAATGTGTCATTTTAGTGTTTGATCATAGATACATCTTGGCTGCTGTCCTGGGTGCTACTAGGTGCACAGAGTCTGTGTTGCACTATCTGATGCCATCAAACGGTTTGCAAAGGTTATAATTTGTATTGGGTGCTACATGGCAATCTGTGGAATGGCACCAGCCTCGTGCCTGAGCACATCATCAAGGCTTGTCACATATGTGCTTACAAGTTGCAATACAGAGTATCAAATATGCCAGTGTCACTGTCACCAGCATCAGCCATTACTGAAGTGCCATCAGTCATCAGAAAGCGCACTACAATTGCAATGCTCTCAAGCAGCTTCTTCAGACTGCACAACAACTGTTGAACACCTACACAGCAGCGCAATGCTCAATGCTCATACCGAAGCAAAACAAAGAAACAACAAGCAAGATCATCTCTGGGGCCTGGGGAGCACTGGGGTGGCGGCAGGATGCACAATGAAGCTGCTTGTCATTGCTGCTCACAAGCAGTCTTCAAGACTTCGGATTTTGAAACCTAGATCTACAAATGCAAGCGTTGCGACATCAAAAGTGAATCCTCCAATGGACGGAAGGGACCACAGGGAGTAAAGCCAACAGTGAGGCAGGAATGGCAAGTCTGCAGCGAGAGCGCACACCAAGAAGGGCCATGACTGCCTGCACAGACGCCTCTCACTAACAACCCCAATGGATGGATGCGACCCCAGGCAAGATGGGTGTAACCTAGGCGAGAAAACAAACAAACTGAGGCAAGCCATGCAGTCAGGAGAATGATGGCATGAGCCTTGAAGCCAGCAAGCTGAACTGCCAACAGCGATAAACCTGCAAGCCCCGATGCCGCCTGCAGATTGTGCAGGCACACCATAGCACGTGCTGCCGGAACAAGCCAAGTGCAGTGTGGAACAGCCAAGTGACCTGATGTTGCTGCTCAGCATGTGTGAAACTTTCTTACTGATGTGGCTGCCAGATGCATGCGGTGACAGCAGTGGTGTGATGGCCGCAAACGCAAGTGCCTTCTAGCCCAGCAACTGGTGGGGTTTGGGTGTGTATGAAGGGCAAAAAGGACCACCAAGTTGCTGTACAGCAACCCAAAGAAGCATGCACAGCTGCTGCGTGTCTGACATCAAATGCCAGAGCTTCATAATCACCCCACAGTCCCAAAGCCGCAACGAGCACCAATTACTCTGAAAGCAGAGGCCCAACAAAGAGCAAGTTGTTCTTTGTTCTGTCCGGGGCAGAGAGCGCACCCCCCATGACGCAACTCATAAGTGAAAGCAACAGATGAAGGTGCCAAACAGCAGCAGCCCCAATGCCTGTTTCCTTCGGTGCTGCTTCACAAATGCTTGCCAAGCCATGGGGCTCAGACAAACCAGTCAGAATGCCGTGCAACTTGCTGATCCACCCATCCTCTCTTGTCGCCACTCGACTGAGTGTTTGCAGCAGGACCATTTTGTAAGTCCCTCCATGAGAACCCACCCCCCTGACCTTCACCCTGCCTTTCTGAAGCCTGAGTGCTGCTGCTTGCCCTGCAACTGTCTTGAGTAGTGCCGTCCAATGGCGCAATCCTGTCGTCGCCACAGGACTACACCCTTGCGCTGCGCTACCCTAAAGCTCCGACTCTGAGCGACAGGCACCAACACCGCTCTGCTTTGCTGACTAAAATCAATGGAGCCATGAGCTGAGCGCATGTTGCAGCAGACCGCGCGAGCCTTCCGTCTGGATCAGCATTTCAGCGGCCTTCAAATGATGCTCAGTAGTGCTGCTGATTAGCGCAGTCCAAGTTGTCACCATAAGTCACCCCAAAGATGTCGCAGTAGCGCTTGTAGTACCCGATCCTATCCAACTCCTGGGCCTTTGATGTCCCTGAGCCACACTCCAGCCCACCATTGATCACGTTGGTCGTCCAACCTGCAACACACATGGGCAGGCGCATGGAACTCACTATTAGTAATGGGGGGAGTATGTTACATGGACATACAACTGGCTGAGTTGGCAAAGAGCAGTACGGGTGGGTTTGTTGGCTCCGCCTTCCCACCCTTGGTTGCGCCTGAAACACACCTCAAGCCACCGTTCAACGTCAAGGGTCGCCTTACCTGCTGACTTGGAACAATGCAAAGCATTTAGTACAGCCAATGTGACTGACCGAGTAAGCTAGCTCCCCCCTTTCCCCACCCCCGTGCCCCCCCCCCCCCCCACACACACACAATACGGGAGTCCCCCCCCCTTCTTCCCGTTCCACACGACAACAGCCGTAGTGTAGCTCACTCACCGAAACCAGGCAGGCGGCCAGCAGCCAGATCTGCTGCAGTGGGTGTGACAATGCCCTGCATGATGTCATGGTAGCACAACAAACGTCACTCAAAAAGAAGTGAGCATAACCACTGACCCTGAACCCACTGAAATGTGCACAGTGTGTGCGTATGGCAACCATGACCTTGCCCTGAAGCTGCAACAAGGCACATTTGATCATTTCATCAGCCAACCCGCTGGGGACGTTTATCCACCCACAAAGCACTCCGAAAGCTGCTGGTGATGCGCTGTTGGGTGTCTCAAGAGCACCCCCCTGGACATACCTGCATAATGTCGTGGCAGCTGGGTTTAGGGGTCTGTGGGGCCATCCAAAACCACACGGCGGTCTTGAAGGCCAGCACGGCGTCCTGTGCCACAAGCTCAGGGTTGTTGAGACCGTCAAACCCTAGCACCTGACCGGCCTGGATGTAGTTGTAGCTGCAACAAAGGAGGAGGGGATAGAAAAAAAGAGAGGCAGGAAGGTGTGCGTGTGAGAGGATGGAAGATAAGGTGTGTGTGTCGAGAGATGGAGTACTTGCAAGCTCAATGCGACTGCCCTATCAGACAAGCAAGCAACAGTGACGTAATCAGCACCGAGCAGTGCGTTGGTGGCAGGTGGAAACGCTAGACATTATCAACCTGCAGGAAAAGGTACACCGCATGCGAGGTAACATGTGTGTGTGTGTGTGGGGGGGGGTGGCCGGGGTAGTAACAGCTGAGCTGCATGGGTCTCCGGCTGAAACGTCACTCCCTCATCCTCCCAGTCATTCACTCAAAAAACCCTCGCCCCCCCCCCCCCTCACTGCCAGCTGAGATGCATAGGGCCTTGTCTGTAGCTGTGCACTCTATAATCCTCGCAGTCATGTCAACCCCACCCCGCCCCAACCCCAAACCCAACCTGCATAGGTCCCTGGCCACAGCGCCAGCAGTTGTGATGGCCTGCCCCCCCCCCCCCCCGCCCCGTGCCCCCCCTACCCCCCCCCCCGCCCTCGCTGACTTATCCCCCCCCTCACTCACTTCCAGCTCAGCTGCATGGGTCCCCTCCCGTAGTACTGCTTGCCAGGTGCACAGGGGTACTCAGGGGTGGCCGCACAGTAGGGGGCAGCGGGGGTGATGGTGCCACCTGCACAGGGAAGGGGCAGGGGGGAACAGCAACACATACGGTATTGTACAACAAGCTTCGAAAGACGGAAAAAAATTTGCAGGGTCCCACTCGAAATCATGTGGCATGTAAATGCGTCAAAGGGGTATTTGGAGAGGCAACACAGAAGAGTGCACGTGAAGTTCACGGTGAACACTACCACTGCTACTACACACTCACCTTCGTTGATCCAGCTAAGTCCCCAAGAGTAGGGCCCGTCAGGTGCAGTGGGCCACCCGCCAGCGGTCTCATGACTAATCTGGCTCAAGAAAGCAGCCAGCTCCCTTTCCATCTCCTCCCCCTCCCTCCCAAGAGACACACTTGCAGGACAGTCTAGTGGATCCCCAACATACCTCCTCTGCTGACCTCCTCCCCCCCCCCCCCCGGGTCCCCACACACCCACCTTCGTTGATCCAGCACAGTCCCCATGGGTAAGGGCCGTCCGGGGCAGTTGGCCAACCGCCGGTCGTCTCATGACTGATCTGGCCCAGGAAAGCAGCCGCCAATCCCCCTTCCCCAGATGAAAACACACTTAGTCCTCTTACAAAGCCGGCTTGGCCACCCTCCGGCTGAGCCACCCTCCCTCGCCTCCCTTGCCCCTCCCCCCCTCCCCCAAACACACACGTTTTCTGTGTACACCCACCTTCGTTGATCCAGCACAGTCCCCATGAGTAAGGGCCGTCCGGGGCAGTTGGCCACCCGCCAGTCGTCTCATGACTGATCTGGCCCAGGAAAGCAGCCAGCTCCCTTTTGTTGACTGCGGGGTCGAGGGAGGAGGTGCCAAAACCGGGGAAGGCTGCTGCAGCTGCAAGGAAAGCTGCATACGTGTAGAATCCGTTGCTTGCACCTGCGTGAATGTGAGCGACAGGAAGAGCAGGGGGGGGGGGGGGCTGGTAAAAACATGCCTGGCTATGTGTTTTGGGGGGGGGGGGGGGAGCTCCAGGAAAGCAGCCAACTCGTGTTTGTTGACTGCGGGTTCGAGGGAGGATGTGCCAAAACCGGGGAAGGCTGCAGCAGCTGCCAGGAAAGCTGAATAGGTGTAGAAACCGTTGCTTGCACCTGCGTGTGCAGGACAGCATGGGCAGGGTAGTGAATAGTCTGCCCACATGTGTTTTTGGGGAGGGGGGTGGCCTCTCCCGGAAGGCAGCCAGCCCCATTTTGTTGACTGATGGGTCGAGTGAGGAGGTGCCAAAACCAGGGAAGGCTGCTGCAGCTGCCAGGAAAGCTGCATAGGTGTAGAAACCGTTGCTTGCACCTGCGTGTGTGTGTGAGGGGAGCGGCAGGAACAGGGGGTTTGAATATGTGTCTGTCAGTCTGTATGGTCTTGTAAGGAAGGGCCTTGGGCAAGGGGGCTGTCCGGGAAAGCAGCCTGCCATTTGTTGACTGCAGGGCCAAAGGTAGGAGGTGCCAAAAACAGGGCCGTGGGGAGCAATACTTCACGGTGTGTGGTGGTGAGTGGATATTCGGTTGCCTGGGGGGTCTGTGAAGTAGGTGCCATGAACCGGGTCAAATGCCCCCCCCCCAGGTCCTCCACGGCCCTTTCCCCCCCCCCCTGCGCCTCTTGTCCCAATACACTTACATGCTGGGTCGTTTCTGTGCAGGAAGAATGCCTCAAACTGCGCTGGCGAGATGTAGTCAGCCACACTACCAGTACCCCCTTGGCTGGGAGGGGGAGAGGGGCTGGAGCCCACAGGGGGTGTTGGGGGGCTGGGGCTGGGTGTGGGTGGTGGTGGGGAACCACTGCAGGCACCAAAGCCGAACTGACAGCCCACACCGCAGTGGCCGCTGGTCACACCACACCAACCTACAGCAGCAGCAGCAGCAGCAGCAGCTAGGTGAGTGGAGTGTGGTGGGTAGGTGTGGTTGTGTGGTTGTGTGGTTGTGTGTTTGTGGGGGTGGGGGGGGGGGGGCTTGATCCCACAGGGGGCGTTGGGGGGCTTGGGCGGGCTGCGGGTGTGGGGGTGAACCACTGCAGGCTTCAAAATTGAACTGGGAACCCACACCACAGTGGTCGCTAGTACTACTACGTTGAACGTCACACCAACCTACAGCAGCAGCAGCAGCAACAGCAGCAGCAGCAGCAGCAAAAAGCAGCTGCAGAAGCAGCAGTCACCGTGACACTTGCCAGCAGCAGAAGCTGCAGCTGCTGCCTGTACAGGCGATCAACCTCTCATGCAGGAAATAAAACCTTTTTTCCTTACGATACTGTGACTCACACTGTTCGGAACAGCACTGTCTATTGGAGCAGCAGGCCCCTCCATTGACCACCCCACACGCCCCACCACCCCCCTTCCCCTTCCTACCCCTAAAAATACTTCAGACTCACCGTACTGAGAGCAGCACTGTCCATTAGAGCAACACGCCCCTCCATTTGCCGCACCACATGCCCCCCCCCCCCTGCATAGCTACTGCAGCTGCCACCACTCCCTTCTGCAGTTCCCTTCTGCAGTTCAAATCATGTTCAAGATCACTGAAAGCCACTAAAAACAGCAACAGCAAGTAAAGAAAAGTGACTTACCATATTGTGAGCAGCACTGTCCATTGGAGCAACAGGCCCCTCCATTTGCCGCACCACAGGCACCCCCACCCCTGCATAGCTGCTGCAGCTGCCACCACCCCCCTCCAAATGGAGAACGGCAATTGGTCGATGCTGCCCATCCAACAAACATGCTTGCAATCACACACCCAAGTGCTTGGTCAATCAGACTTGACGACAAGACATCCAAAACCCTTTGGACTTACCATATTGAAAGCAGCACTGTCCATTGGAGCAACACGCCCCTCCATTCGCCACCCACACCCCCCCCTTCCCCTCCCTACCCCTAAAAACACTTCAGACTCACCGTACTGAGAGCAGCACTGTCCATTAGAGCAACACGCCCCTCCATTCGCCGCACCACAGGCACCCCCACCCCCTGCATAGCTGCTGCAGCTGCCCCCACCCCCGGACGGAGGGGCAGGGGAGGGGGACACACCCCCAGTGGGTGGGGGACTCCCCTCCGGGGGAGAGGAAGGGGGTGGAGAGGGGTTTAGGTTCCCACCCCCACAGCTAGACTGGGGCTGGGGCAAAGGTGTACTGCAACCTTGCATTCCGTAGGCTGTACAAGCTGCTGATGTAATCTGTTGGGCGCTGGGGCAGCCGGGTTTGTGGATGGACCAAAGCATAAGGCCGTAGGGGGCAGTCCCGGCGTAGTCTCGGGCGTACAGGGCACGTGTGGTCACTTCAGGGAGGGTCAGGATGTTGCCTCCCCTGCAGATGGAGGGCCGAGGGGGGGGGCAGGTGCTGGTGTCAGGGTGTGACCATTTGTTGGGGGGGGGGGGGGGGCTGCAGTCAAGAAGTGGGTGCAGCGTGTGGGTGGGTGTTTGCGCCAAAGCATGAGACCGTAGGGAGCTGTTCCGGCGTGGTCGCGGGCGTAGAGGGCTCGGGTGGTCACTTCGGGGAGGGTCAGGATGTTGCCACCCCTGCAAAGGGAGGAGGGAGAGGGGGGGGGGGCCAGGGTGTGAGAGGTTGATAGGGGGGGGGGGGGGGCAAGAGGGGGGGGGGTGCAAAGTCAATAATGGGTGCCACCCTGCAGTGCAGGGTGTGGGTATGTGAAAGCTCCAAAGCATGAGGCCGTTGGGGGTTTTGGATGTGGCGTGGTCGCGGGCGTAGAGGGCTCGGGTGGTCACCCGGGGGGGGGGGGGGGTCAAGATGTTGCCACAACTGCACAAGATGGGACATGATGAGGGGGGGGGGGAGGGGAAAAGGGCCGTTTTGAAACAGCTAGGCCTGCAGGGGGGGAGGGGGAGGATAACCAGGCGCAGCTATACAACATGCTGTGTGTGGTCCCGCCCGCTACCCTCTCACCCCCCCCCCCCCACGCAGCCACCTGCCCGATGGCGCCACTACCCACCCACCCGCCTGCCACCCACCACATCCTCCCTTGCTATGCCTCAGGAAGTGTCTCCACTCCAATTGCAACGGTTCTGGTGACCAGCCCATCCAGCCACCATGTCAAACCCCAGCGCCCCCCCCCCCCCCCCCCACACACACCGTATACCCCTTCCACCACCACGCCTCAGGAGGTGATTCCACTCATGTCGAATTGGCCTTGTAGATGGCGCCCGACTCACCCAGCCCCCCCCCCCCCCCACCACCACCACCACACACACCGTCCATCTATCACCCTCCCCCTCACCATGCCTCAGGTGGTATCTCCACTCCAATAGCGATGGCCTGGTTGGGCCATGCCGCCCTGTGGGCGCGGTACGACTCAGACCAGTCAAAACCTGCAGCCAAGACATACGCAGTAGCACGCAGTGGTGTTGATTCAATAAATCTGGCAGATCAAGCACCAAGCAGCACCTCCAAGTACTAATTCCCCAACCAATACTTTGGTCGCTGTCCCTCCCCAACGGCTTGCCCCCCCCCCCCTCCATCACCACCCACACATATGGTCATCTTGTTCCCCGCGTCATAAGGCATGCTGTTGATCAAGTCGAGGGCCTATCCGCGTCCGGCGGCCACCCCCTGGAGCCATTGCTCACAAACTGTGGATGCACAGCAGAAGATATCCCCCCGCCCCCACCCCACCCCCCCTGACACCCCCTTCCCTCAAACGCACACCTGTGGACATCTTGTTCCCTGCGTCATAGGCCATCACGTTGATCAGATCCAGGGCCTGACCAGCAGGACACTTTGACATGGCAAGGTTCACACCTGCACAAGATACACCGTGAAGTTCACACAACACGCGCAAATGCACTCACGTGAGCCTGCACACAATGCCACTGGCCCAATGAGTCATGTATTTTTCACACTAAGCTTGCCGACATGACATACGTGGGTTGTGAATATGCGGCATGATTGCAGCTGCTGCAAGCCCTTGGAAACCCAGTACTGCTCCTGTTGACTGTCAAATGGTTCAGGACAGTCCATCTGAAATGAAGCACTGTGCTTGGAGACAGACGTTCCCACCACTTACCTGTGTACTGTGAAGCTGGTTGAGAGGCCTTGAATGCACCTTCCCCATATGCCCCCACATGATATGAGGCAGTGGACAGCAGGTACTGACCCTGGGCAGGGCAGACCTCAGGGCTGTAGCAGCAGCAGCAGCAGCAGCAGCAGCAGCAGCAGCAGCAGCAGCAGCAGCAGCAGCAGCAGCAGCAGCAGCAGCAGCAGCAGCAGCAGCAGCAGCAGCAGCAGCAGCAGCAGCAGCAGCAGCAGCAGCAGCAGCAGCAGCAGCAGCAGCAAACGAGGAGGGTGGGCGGGAGGCGAAGCAGTGAAGCCGCTCCAGTGGAGGGCTTGAAACAACGACTGCAGCTTTCACATACATTCACAAAGCACCATCCTTACTCCCTGTGCGCACATTGAGGGGGGGGGTCGCTTGAACAACAGCATAATCCACGTACTGTAGTATCACACCTTTGAAATCTGGCTGGGGTGTGGTTGGGGGCTGGGGCTAGGATGGGGGGAGGGGAGGGGGGCGGGGGGGGGGGGGGGTGCTTGCCCATTGTGACTGGAAAGCACACCTCTTGTGACTGCCGCGCTTGGGATACAGCATAATGCGCCTGCTGTAGTATCACACCTTCGGCATCTGCCAGACCCCAGGCTGGGGTGGGAGGTGGAGGTAGGAGGGTGAGGAAGTGAACATGCAAGTGGGCTTGGGGTGGGGTGGGGGGAAGAAAGGGCGCTGAAGGACATTGTGAAGGACACACTAGAACGCACCTGTTGTTACTGCCACACTCTCTGTGTCTACATGTGACCCCTTTGCTTTAGAGGGTCTGAGTGGTGATGGTGGGGCAGACAAGATTGTGCGAGGGGAAGGATGGGGGGGGGGGGTTCATGAAGGGAGGAGATGGAAAGGGGGGGGAAGGGGGTGGGTGGGTGGGTGGGTGGGTGGGTGGGTGGGTGGGTGGGTGGGTGGGGGTGGGGGGAGGTGGGGGGGGGGGGAGCGCACCTGTTGTGACTGCCACGCTCTCTGCGTCTGTTGCGCACGTGATTCTGTGGACTTCACCTGGCAGTTGGCGCCTGTGGGCTCATAGTCAAGGTCAACACCTACAGCAGCAGCAGCAGCAGCAGCAGCAGCAGCAGCAGCAGTGGACACAGCATTAGCGACAGTGTTGGGAACAGCAGCATGTTGTCAACGTCATGAGAAGACACCATCCGATGAGGGCGGCCCCCAAGGCCCAGCCTACCCCCCTGCTGCCTCACTTCTGCACCTGCGCCCCCCCCCCCCCCCACACACACACACACTCCGGACCGGAGGACAGCCCTGTGAACTATCGCAAGCGCAAGAAACCAACCAGGTGAACACCTTCCTTATCATGCCGCTCTAACGATAGCTTTGATGCAGGGATCGCCCTGGTTTTCCGTACCAGCGTCAATGTTAGACCATCCTTGTGGGATGACTGCTAGTCAGCATGCTGTGCACGCATGCTTTCTCTCTGTCAACACACACGCACGCACTCCCACCCTCCCCACACCTACCCCTGCCCCCGTTACTTACGCACTACCCGTGCCTTTCCCTAGGCAGCAGACAGGACATGCCTTCCCCTTTCTCACCATCAAACCCAAAGTCTTCCACAATGCCTTTGATACAGGGTGTGTTCATAGCAGCAAAGTTCCAATAAGTAGCTCCACCAACGGCTAGCAGCACCCGGGTATTTGGCCGGGCAGCCTTCAAAGTAGCAATAGAATTGCGCCACTTCCCCTCCCCTCCCCCCCCCCCCAACTCCCCTTGGCCCCCTCCCTCACCCCCTCTCACCGTCAAACCCAAAGTCTTCCACGATCCCCTTGATACAGGCAGTGTTCACAGCAGCAAAGTTCCAATAGGTAGCTCCAACCGCCAGCAGCACCCTGGTATTTGGCTGGGCAACGTTCAGTGCAGCAACGGCAATGCACTCCACCTCCCCCCTGCCACCCCCCCCCCTCTCATCATCAAACCCAAAGTCTTCAACAATCCCTTTGATACAGGCCGTGTTCATAGCAGCAAGTTGGTGTAGGTAGTTGCGCCCACCGCCAGCAGCACGCGGCTGTTTGGTTAGATGCCTTCAAAGCAGCTATGGCATCACCCGCCCCTCCCCAACTCTACCCCCCACCCCCTCCCTCACCCCCTCTCACCGTCATACCCAAAGTCCTCCACAATGCCCTTGATACATGCCGTATTCATAGCAGCAAAGTTCCAATAGGTAGCTCCACCAACGGCTAGCAGCACCCGGTATTGGGCTGGGCAGCTTTCAAAGCAGCAATGGCATCCCGCACCACAATACCGGTAGAGCTGAATTGCAGGCCGGTGTTGGCAAGGTTCAGAGAGCCCTTGCTGTAGATGCAGTCGGGTTTGGCAAAGCTTACGATGACGACGTTGGTGTAACTGCAGCAGCAGCAGCAGCAGCAGCAGGAGTGACGCCAGGCAGCAGCAGCACCGCACGCATCTGTTGAGCCGTTGTTGTACCAGACCATGGGCGGGCAAGCACACACAGTCAATCGTAGTATGGACCTGATCAGGATACGAGCTGCTGCTGCTGCTGCTGCTGTTGCTGCTGCTGCCATTGGTCCCCCCCCCCCCCACCTACCTGGGCATTTTGGCCAAGTCCAGATCTGTGCACTTGCCTGCCCACGGTGCCATCTGGCAGACCCAGGCTGGTAGTACACTGAAACAATGGGGCCAGAGGGAAGCAGGCCACTGAAGCACACCCATCCCCCTCATAAGGCTACATATACTGCTGCTGCTGCTGCCTCATTGCCTCCACGCCCCCCCCCCACACACACACACATACAACACACACCCACCCCACCCCCACCCCCACACACCTGGGCATTTTGGCCAAGTCCAGATCGCTTCCCTTGCTTGCCCATGGTGCAGACCAAGTCTGGTAGTACACTGACACTATGGGGCCAGAGGGAAGGAGGCCACTGGGGGAGGGGCTGGAGGGAGGGGGTGGATGGGGAGGGGGAGGGGGGGGTGGGGTGGGAGAGGGGGAGGGGGCTGGTGGGGTTGTTGAGGGAGAGGGGGAGGGGCTGGGCTTGGGGGAGGGGGAGGGGCTGGGTTTAGGGGAGGGGGACGGGCTGGGTTTAGGAGAGGGGGAGGGCTGGGTTTAGGGGACGGGGAGGGTGCGCTGCTGCATTGGCCGAATGCTGGTTGGCAGCCTGTCCCGCAGTGGTTGACAGTGACACCACAGTACCCTGAACCACAAGCGGCAGCAGCAGCAGCAGCAGCAGCAGCAGCAGCAGCAGCAGCAGCAGCAGCAGCAGCAGCAGCAGCAGCAGCAGTGTGAGTTGGTAGCAGTAGCAAGTAGTGTGGCTGGAGAGTGAGCAGAACCACTGCATCAACTTGTTGTGTCTGCTGCTGTTGCTGCTGCTGTTGCTGCTGCTGTTGCTGCTGCTGTTGCTGCTGCTGTGTGGGGATGGGAGATCTGTCACCACCTGTCGGGCCCTAGCCTGTGGAGGGGGTCCCCACCGGGCTGCTTGTGCTGCTGCTGCTGCCTCTCCTCTATTACTCAGATAAAATGGCTGTTCCTTTGCTTGCAATGGTTGTGTGCATTCCGCTGCTGCTGCTGCTGCTGCTGCTGCTACCGCAACAACAACTGCTGTACATACCTGATTTGGAGCAGCACTGGCCATTGGGGCAGCAGGCCTTCTTTGAGCCACCACAGCTCCACCCCTGGGGCTACTGAGGTACAGCTGC